>BJFM01000727.1:72830-96820 GCA_016586285.1 Arothron firmamentum | reverse complement strand
CACACACACACACACACACACACACACACACACACACACACACACACACACACACACACACACACACACACACACACACACACACACACACACACATCCCTGTACATCCATCTTCATTGGACTTTCATTGGCATAACTCACCCTTAAACCTAGCTATGTAACTAACCCACTAATCCTAACCCTAACCTAAACCCAATTGTAGCCCCAACCTTAAAACCAAGTAGCAAGTACAACACACACACACTCACACACACACACACACACACACACACACACACACACACACACACACACACACACACACACACACACACACACACACACACACATTTTTGTGTGCGTGTATTTTTTATGCATGTTGCAGGATAACAACAGCATGTTGTCAAATACTCAAAGTGCTGTATTTTCAGCACATTCAATCTTGGGCCAAAGAATAGACCACATGCTTTGAATGTTTTTTTTTTTTTTTCTGCATCTAAAGGCAGGATGATAGCCATGTAAATCAGGCAGTCCCTGTTCTTCTTTAATATTTAACATAGGTTATTAGACAGGGTAGAGATTTGACCCCCGAGCGCTTCTGCACATCACATGAATAACTAATGCTGGCTGATTATGTTAATCAGCAGTCCTCGGCAGTGATGACCAGAAGCACAGCAGCACTGCTGCGGGAGAGAACTATAATCTCAGGCACATCAGAGAAACACAACCCAGGCCCATCATTAGCTCTGAAACTCAGCCAGTGCATACTGGGTACAGCACAGGGTGATTTACACTTCACATGCTAAGCTTGAATTTGCCTTCAATGTGTGTACTGGAGATAAACACGCTGCATTTTTGGAAGCTACTTGCTGTGATCTTCCTTAACAGATAATCAAATATTTGCATAATGATAAGGGCGCTAGAGCTACACCAGGAAAAGCTGCATGCTGACAGCTCCAAATGGCAGAAGAGGAGAATGTTAAACTTTCATATCAGGAGATCATATGTGCGACAGTGTATACAGCTTCAACACTGATTGTTTATATTGCTAACCAAGCTAAATGGAAATTAGGCACAGTCAATATTCTTGAATCCACTGAAACAGAAAATATTTTTTTAAACTTTGTACAATTAATTCACAAGTGTAATTTTTAACTTTGTTGTTGTTGTTTTTTTTTCTTCTTCTTCCTTATTGTCTGCAAACCTATTCTAACATTATCCAAGATTCGATCTTTGTGAGCAACTGGACTTGTTAAGGTTGATCCTTGAAGACGTTTTGCCTTCCCTCCAGAAGGCTTCTTCAATTCTAACTATTCTAACACTGATTTTATGACAGAGTTTGTGATGTATATTGATGATGGCTCAAAGATAAATAAATTATTACTAAAATTATTAAAACTATTTTTTGGCCATTGTGTATTTCTTTATGCTTTATTATATTTAGATTGTCTGAATCTCTGGTCAGAAATTAACTATAAATATTAAATCAACAGTTCACCTACGGAAATACATATCTCAATGAATCCATATAATCATAAAGTCTTTGTCATTAAAACCAATCTTTGTGCATGTTGAGTGAATCTGAAACAGGAGGAATTTATATTTTACTTGATTTCAGCATAGTTGTATCAAGTGAACAATCTTCACGTAAGCTTTATAGAGAAGACATGTTGTAAACACAACAGTGGTGATTTTAAAAGCTTATTGCTACGTCACAAAGCAAGCGCTTGTCCTCCTGTTTGTTTTGAGCTCAAGATAAAAACATACTCTTGGAAAGCCATTTAACGGCAGAAGTGGGCTGATCGCAGCTATATTCCATCCCCATTACCAGAGTTCTTTGGCCTCCACTATAAAGAATTCCAACGACACAATTTTGCGCAGTGTGGGGTGAGCTGACAGGGAGTGTTATTAAAGCACAGGGCGCTGACCGCTCTCAAAGTTATTAAAGTGCTGTGAGATTGTGTCTGTGATAGCCCTGCCGGTCGGGACGTCCTTCAAACACACACACACACACACACAGGTACATTACAGCTGGGATGCGGTCATCGTGGAGACAGGAGGGGGTGGGGGCGGAAGAGGTGAGCAGACACAACAGGACCAGCTGTGTGACGGACTGTCACCGTCTTTATTTGTACAGTAAAGATAATTAAAGTTATTTTCTGAGCAATTATTCTCTATTTTATCAGTACAAATATTTGAATGCATGAATGAATGAATGAATGAATGAATGAATGAATGAATGAATGAATGAATTTGTTTATTATCCCGCAGTGGAAAAATTACAGTGTCCTTGCAGCAGCATACAAAGAAGAAATAATAAGAAATAAATAATATAGAAGGCTTTTGAGGAAATAAAAATTTAAATAAATAAATATATGGCTAACCCTATATACAGTATTTACAAGTATGGAATTTCAATAAAATAACAAAAATAATAAAAAAGTAAATAATATTTATACAACCTAAATTTTCGGACTATTTGAATAGTTATTGATCATATTTACGATCACATTATTTTGAGAATTTCTTTTGTAAACTGAGAAACTAAAACTTCAACGGGAGCGAATCAGGCATCGAACCACATACACCGGACCACAATCAATGAGCTGTGAAGAAGACGAAGGCAGATGAGATGGGGCCAATGGACTCGCATGGCCCGGCTTCACATTGGACATGTGAAGGTGTGGTGGACCCACATGGACCTCGGCAGCTGAAGCCTCACTGCCATCGGACTGATGACTGGTAGCCATACATGCACTGAAATGGGGATAACCCCGTGGTTGAGCTGGGTAGAGAGTTGTGGACATACTCCACCCACACCAAGAGAGAGGACCATGAAGCGGGATCCCGAGAGGCCATGCACCGGAGGGCGACCTCAAGGTCTTGGTTCTTCCTCTCAGCCAGATCATTAGACTGTGGGTGAAAGCCTGAAGACAGACTAGGTGCCCCCAACAACTTATAAAACCCAAAAAACAAAGGGTGATCCCACTCCAACACCTCGGCTCTCAGGTTCACCGGAACGTAGAGTCGATTGTGCAGACACGAGCTGGGTCCGGGCTGAGAGGTTGTGAATCTTCTCTCCACATCCCAAGGGAGGCTACCATGCAGGGAGGGGAAAGATAGTCTCTGAGCCCTCTGCCTGGTCATCGTCCACCATAAACTGCCGGAAAAGAGAGTCTCTGGCTAGACGTGTCTAGACCCAGGGTGATAAGTGAGAAGTTGGGTCGGGTGAAAAACAGGGCCCAACGGTCCTGGCGAGAGTTCAGTCTATTAGCCAATTAATGTACTCCAGGTTCATGTGATCAGTCCAAACCAGAAAGGGGAGCTTAGCTCCCTCAAACCAGTGACGTTACTCCTCTAACGTCAGCTTCACTGCGAGCTTCTCCCGGTTTCCAATGTCATAATTTCTCTCAGCTGGTGAAAGAAGGCGCAGGGATGGAGCTTCTGGTCTGAGGCAGCTCTCTGCAACAGGACTGCCCCACCCCGACGTCCCACGCATCCTCCTCAACCATGGACTGAAGAGCAGGATCCAGGATCCGGAGGATCGGGGTGACCACGAGAACGACTATGATATCATTCAGACCGCGATAACCAATGCACGGCCGTAGACTTGTCCTTCTTCTCTACAAAGAAGACACCGGCTCCTGTGGGTGACGGAGACCAGCGGATAATCCCAGCATCCAGCGACTTACTGATGTACTTCATCATGGCCTGCCGCTTGGGCTCAGACAGAGAGAAGAGACGCCCCTTGGGTGGAGAGGTCCCAGGGAGGAGATCTATGGCACAGTTGTAAGGATGGTGGGGTAGAAGCGATGTGGCCCTGGCCTTGCTCAACACCCGGCGCAGGTCATGGTACTCTGGAGGGACCCCCCGCCAGGTCGGGGGCTCGAGATCAGCAGTTGACAGCATCCTAGGCAGTTTGGTTTTCTTCAAGTGGGTAACATGGCATGCGAGCCCCCCACCCATTAAAGGTCTTCCAATCAATGTGGGGGTTGTGTCAATGGAGCCAAGGAAGCTCCACAACCAATGGCAGACCAGCTGGTCCAAAATGTGGAACTGGATTTGTTCCAGGTGGGTGCTGACGAGGAGAGTGTCCACTGGTCCGGTCTGGTGGGAGACAGTGCCTAGCCGGTGGCCATCCAGGGGCCGGACAGGCACAGATCACAGCAAAGACTCGTGGCCCAGTCCCAATTGTCGGGCCTCCTCCCGACTGATGAGGCAGGCGTCAACTCCCGAATCAATCAGCGGGACTAGTCATGAGGGCCCCTAGGCAGGAGAAGACGGACATGCAGAAGTTTGGCAGATAAAGAGGCCTGACTCATCCATAACTTTCGGCCTACTGGTGAGCCCGCCCTTTTACCGGGTAGGTCGACATGAAGTGCCCCTTCCCGCCGCAGGGAGCAGTTGGTTCTAAAAGCTCCGCATGACTGGGGATCTCCCGTGAAGCGTTCGGAGAGCCTGCGCGGGGCTTGGGACCATCGGTCGGAGCAGCCGGCGGCGAGGCAGGAACAGAGGCAGACAGCAGCGCAGTGGTGTTCGGTCCGGCGACAAGCTGGTGTTCCTGTCCGGTAAATGCTGCGTGAGCGCGGTCTAGGGTGACGGTGGCTCGCCTTACTTATGCATACATAGACGCCACCTGAGCTCCGAGCTGGTGGAGGTAATCCTCGATCTGGGCCAATCGAACAATGTGCGGAAAATCGTGCGCTGGGTTCATCGTGGCCAGATCATACGGTCCGACTTCACGGTTGAGACCCAGGAGCAACGCGAATGTTGAATAAAACCATATTTTATTCCAGGTAGATGAACAGAGGATCAGGCAATTTTGTTGTCAGGTACAAAAGGCAGTCAGGTTTACCGGCACATCTCAGCACAATCAGGTCAGGTACTGGCAGGGTTGGAATCAGATAATCAGGCAACGAACAGAATGCGGGAATGTGTGACATGATTGCACACACGATCTGGAGGTGAGTCCCTCAGAGAATGTGGTGCAGGTGAGACGGAGAGGGGAGGGCGACAGCCAGAGCAGACAGCAGTTGTGAAAACAATATGTATATTCACTTTAAACTATTAGTACAAGCAAGTCATGTGCAACCTAAAATGTTTCTTTTTTTAATCAGGGAATTATAATGGTAAAATAAAATTAACTGACTGACAGGTTAAATAAAATTAACTTTTCTTTTTGTTAGAAGGGTTTTTCGTGACATTAATGGGTATTTTGTGTCAGAGCTGGACCTGCTGAGGTGGTGTGGAGCATGCACTCTTCTGCAAAGTGTGTAAACTACTTTAGGTTGGTGGATTGTTTCATCGGTTTTTTGTACCTGAACTTCCCATAAAGGGGCTAAATTTTGCTTAAAATGGTTCACACTGATTGGTTGCTTCTGCCAGCAAACTGGGGAAACGATTGTGCAATTGTGCATGCACTACCCATGCTTAGCTGTGTTAATATTTTAATTAAATTAATCATGTAAATGAATTATTCTGGAATAAAGCATCAATTTTAATAATCATAATGTATACTATGTGCCATAATTCAGCATTGCTACTTGCCTAAATAGCCTCTCTGTTTTTTTGTTAAAATTTAGTACATCAAAATTCATATTTTTAGTACTAAAAGGTGATGTGAAAGGCTTAACTTGTTTGCTGCATGTCTTCTGCCCCTAATAATACATCTCCCATCTGAATGTGGGGGCAGCTGGCTGTGTAAAATGATAGTCAAATGGGAGGAGGGCTAATGGACTGATTCTGTGGGTTTTAGAGGAGGGGGAAGAAACCTGGAACATCAATCTGCTGTCAGCGTCCTTCTCAATCTGTTTCAGTTCCACTCTGACATGACAGCATTGGGGACTACAGGCCTCGATTCATCAATGGGTCTGGAAATAACAGGACACCTCCAGTTTGTCATAGTAGATTAGTCTGTGGCCTGTAACCACCGCCTGTAATAGAGTCTCCAGTGTTTCATCGGTGGAGTACACTAGACCACCGGTGTAGACCCCAGAGGTGAGCACAAAAGGTCTATTGACAACATTTACTTTCCTAACTAAAAAATGTAATAGTTGGATCATCATTTGCAGGTATGCATTTTTTAAATTTTCTCAAAACAAATGCCAATAATTAACTATCATACAAGGTTAATCTCTTTCTTAGTGAAGGAGTTTTACATTATGATTGAGAAAAATCTACCATAATTATTCGACAAGATCACGTTCTAAACACACAGCATTGTTATATCCTGATGAAAACATGCCTAAAGCTGAACAGCTCACCATGGATCTTCAATGGACTGGTTATAGTGGGATACATACATATGCTACATGGGATACATGGCTATATGGGATACATATGCTAAAACTGGTTGGATTGTTGTTGGATGGGGCTAAATAGAAAGGTTGCATGGTGGGCAAAGAGAATAAAGAGTCCTCACAGTGAAAGAGGCAAAAAAGAGACTTGGTGGACTAGTTATATTCCCATCAAAGAGGCTGAGACAAACTTGCTATAAAGGGATACAGAGAGTAATGGAATGGTTATAGTGGAATAAAGAGGGTTAACATACTGATTTGTAGTGAGACACTTAACACTGATATCATATTAACACACCACAATTATGATTTTAAAAGGTTCTGTCTCTCTTGTAGCTGTCTCAGTTTCAGAGGGATGAGAGTGGAGCGAACACTGCTGCATCTGTCTGTGACACCATCATACAATCGGTCCCCCTGTCTGCCTCCCTGACCTTGACCAGTACTATGACTCTTTGAAAGTCTAAGTGCGCACGCTATGCCTGAAGCTATTTAGAAGTCTACACACATTCATACAAGTCGTGCTTATCGATTCTGTTTGCTGCTGTTCACACAGATTGGCAACGTGGAGTTTTGGTTTTTACTGTGTAACCCTCCTTTGTCTGGTCAGAATGTTCTGTATGGAGATGGATGGAAAAAAAAAACGTAAAACAACACTAGCATATATTCTTCTTGCTTAGTCAAACTAGGTCTGCTGACGCCCGAAAAATAGTTTCACTCAAATTCATTTGCTTGAATATTACCAATTTACAAATAGATGTGTTCCTTTAGATTTTGTGAAGAACAGCCCATCTTTTTTCTCAATTTCAGTTGATGCTGTTGCTAACTGTTATGGCTACCAATGCAGCATTCAGATCAGCTATGTCATAATTCTTCTTAGTCCTGTATAATTCAGCTTATTATAAAAATTAAATTTTGCCAAAAAGTTAATTTACCCTTTACAAAGAACATTTGCTCTTCCTTCCTGCAATAAAGATGGGTATTTATTTATTAAAAAGGCTTCAAAGGCTGATCTACTTTGCTGAGTGTAGGCTTTATATTGAGAGTCTGGGTTGTTAAAACAGATTTTAATAGGAATATTAACTTTGATGTTGCTTGTTTCCATTCATCTGCAGACACATAGCACCCACTGCACAGGCAACAAATTCTAGCCTCTGATGGATCCAGCTTGGAGGGATGCTTGCTTATTGAGGCTGGGATGATGTGTGCTGTCTCTGGCCCCTCTTCCTGTTTACCTGCAAGTCCTTTGGGTGAGGTTGAGCTGAAAAGCCCAGTCAGAGCCAGTCAAAGGGAGCGTGGTGCAGTCTTGACCCTGGCGCTCCACTCATTGTGTAGTGCAGCGGTGTAATGAGGCCCTGTGTGGATATTGATATGACAGAACAAAAGGCCAAGGTGCAGTAAGGACAGCAATCCACACGTTTCACACCATTTGTTTTTCACACCGTATCCATCACATTAATGGGTCACCTTTCTGTGACAGCTCATGATTACCTGCTTACCCATGGAGAGAAAAGGGGGTAAGAGAAAGAGAGAGAGCAAGCCTGGTAAGTGCAGAGAGAGCATGCGAGAGAGAGAGAGAGAGAGAGAGAGAGAGAGAGAGAGAGAGAGAGAGAGAGAGAGAGAGAGAGAGAGAGAGAGAGAGAGAGAAAGAAAGAAAGAGAGAGAGAGAGAGCCAAAGACAGCAAGACAGGGAGCAAGGGTGCACTGCTAGTGAGGGTAAAGGGTGAGTGGGATAAGGGAAGGGGCTCAAGGAGGTGGGGGTAGAGTGGGGTTGTGGGGAGGAGTAGGAACCAAGTGCCATTTTTTTTTATTCTTTCATTAAGATTGGCTTGGGCCCTGTCAGCATCCCCACAAAGAAAATTTATGACAGGTCAGCTCTCCATGTAGTCACCTGATGGATGGAGAACATCCAGGTTTATTTGGGGCGGTGAAAATGGCTGAAAAATTTTCTAAAGCTCCAACAGAATCATTATTATTACTATTAATTTAATTGTTGGTATTGTTTTTATAGGTTTAACTGCAAAGTTAGGAGTTTCTATCAAGAGTGAAATAGCATGAACACCATATTGATTTCAATTGTTCAGACTGTATCTCATCTTGTAGCATCACCCACTACATCCTGAAACCTCAAAAAGTTAACAAGTGTGCCCTTCCTAAAAATATAATTTCAATTGTTGAGTCTAGGTAGAATCGTAAGAGCACATTTCATCTATGATGCTTGGTAGGTGAACAATGATTGACCATAAAATACAGGAGAGCAAGTCCCATTGATCACATAGCATGGTATGAAGTGTTATGAAACATGAATATTTACTCTCCATTCAGTGTTGATGATTACCCATGCATGGCTCATTTGCCATAACATCCAGCAATTTCAAGTGCTGAAACACTTGACTGGGATATATTTTATTGCTGCAACAATGAGCGCTGCTGATTATTTGGTTGGAAGATTGATAGCGGGTATCTAAAACTCTAGATAATGGTTTTGTGATAGTTCTAGTAATCAATAAAAATAACACAAAAAATATAGAATTTTATCATTAAAACAAAAACTATGAATAAAAGAGGCTTAGCACAAATATGGCATAGCTTTGAAAAGGTCTGACCTCAGCATCAGCTGGTCAGAGACAGATGATCAAAGATGTCTGTTGAAAAATGCATCATGTTTTGTTCTAATTGCTTGTGGCTCTTAATAGACATTACAGAAGAAAAAAATGAAACAATTGTGCAATCTACTAAGGAATTTCCCATGATTCTATGCTTGGAAACAGCTTTCCAGCAGAGATGAGACGATGGTGTCAGTACATCTCGTCTGCCCAACGGAGCTTCACTCTACATCACACAGAAACATGAGTTATATGAGGGGAATGTCACTGTGTGGGGCCGCCACGTAAATCAGAAAGGAGAGAAATTGCTGACAAGTTTTGCTATTAAAAGATAATTGTAATCAAGGTGCAAGACGAGCAATGAAGTGGTGATAGCAGATAGACAGCAGCAAAAGATGGATTGTTTTAATTTGCACCAATTAAATTGAAGTTCACTGGATCATCTTCCTCAATCTTCATGAATGCTTGATTTTCTGGCCGCTACAAAGCTATTAAAAAGACTGACTGTACTTTAACGCTCGCTATAGCATATTTTATACTACATTTTCATTAACCCTCTGTAATAATACCCATGTTTAATAAGTATTGAAATGAGGAATAAAATAAGAGGTATTAGTAAGCACTATTAGCTATGACGATTAATGGTACAATAATTTCATCTTTCATTGTTTGTCTGTATCCATGGAGTCAGGTCCATAAATATTTAGACATTGATGCTATTTTCAGCTCTGTAGAGTACCACGGTGGATTTTGAAATGAAACAATTAACACGTCTTCAGCTTTGATTTGATTTGATTTACATCCAAACAGTGTTGGAATTATATGTGCCTTTAATCTTTCAACCTGGCCAGATCTATAATGGTTGCCAGGAGGTAGACATGCCTGTGTCAAATTCAACAATTATGAGACTTCAACTGGAATGAATACAGAGGTGTGTGTTGGTGTGTTTTCACCACAAGGTGTAAAACATTGGCAAAGGTCTGATTAAAGTTTGCTAAAAAAAAAAAAAAAATTAAAAAATAAATAAATAAAAAACAGCCTGCTTGGTTCTGGGAAAACAGATGGGATAAATATCAGTTTGTAGCAGAATTGTGTGAAGAGAAGTAGGTAGAGGAAGGAAGGGAGTTTTCAAAGTCCAAATCATACCACTTCAGTGAATCGTGGTGGTGTAATGGTGTTACAAGTAGGAAGGATACCAGTGAAGCTGGTTCTCATATATATAATAATGTTTTAACTGCTGACAAAAGGATTCAGATGAATTCTGAAGTGTTTCAAACAACTTTCTCAAATTCAGTCAAACGCTCCAGAACTCACCGGACAGTGCTTCATGATGCAAATGGACAGCAACGAGCACACTGTGAAATCAACTTTAGTCTTTTTTTAAAAAAAGAAGTGCAATGTTGCACAATGGCCAAGTCCCCAGATGGGAATCCAGGTGAAGATGTACTGTATTTTACTTGCTGAAGACAAAAAATTAAAGGAGAAATGCCACCAGAACAAGGGGGAACTGAAGAAAGCTGCAACAGAGGCCTGGCAGAACATGACCAGAGACAAAACTCAGTGGTGATGTCTGTAGGCTCCAGACTCCCAGCTTTCAATGACTACAAACAATTTGCAAACAAATATTAAAAGTAGCAATTTAATTTATGATTTTATTGGTGTATCCGTTTTGTTTGCTCCATTTAAAAAAAAAAAAAAGAAGCCACATACACAATGTGTTGTAATTCATACAATGTACAAATTATTTGGATAAATACCATCAGATTAAAATTTGATGTTGAAGCACATCTTGAAAATTGAAGAACATCTTAAAATTTTTATTTCAAATCTATTGTTGTGTACAGAGCTGAAATGCTGACAATGGTCTCAGTGTCCAAATATTAATGGAGCTGACTTTACAGTGATAAAGATGTGGAAAAGCTTAATGTTTGTGGTCATTTGTTATCTGACATAGTATATATTTATATATATGATGGAATCTCTTATAAAGGGTGATCTGGTCAACCTGGCAGCGGTCACATTCAGTTTTTGTGTGCTATGGTGTATGGTATAACCTAGGAAGAGCATGGTTGTGCTGCAAATTTGGATGTGGGTTTGATTAATTCAGGCATGTTCCCCCAGGGCCTGTGTTGTCTTTCTCCAGGTACTCTCGTTTCCTCCCACGGTCCATAAACGTGCACATTTGGTTGAGTCATTTGGTCTGAATTTGATCTTGTGTGTATCTAAGTGGTGCGTGTCCTTTGATCTGCCCACATTGTGTCCCCAACCCATTGATATGCTGGGGTACTCTGCAGCACTCCCTATGACCCTAGCAAGGAACAACTGGTGGTATAGACAGGTGGATGCAAATGCACGGTTGCAAATTGATTAACTCAAAACAACCCTTTCTATATTGAAACAATAAACATCAAAGTAGTCCAAAAATCCTCATAGTCAGGCTCCTCTGTGGAAACTCCATAAAGTCAGAATCTCAGGGGAAGTGTGGTGATCTTATTCATAAGGTAAAGAATGAGAGAAACATCCAATCTCAGTCCAAATAGCACTCTGCAGGAGAAAACGATCTGACGCTGGTGGACAGGTGCCAGAGGCTTAAATAGTGTAACTGATGGTGATGCGACACAGGTGTGTCTGCCACCAGCGACGACTGGAACCACGGTTAATAGGACACAAACAAGAACAAAACAGACACAAAACCAAACCCAATGTCTACCAGACCTGACATGTAAACTACATACTGAGTACACAATCTCAGATTTTTTCTATGTTATGGTGAACAATCCAATGTCTAAAAAAGAATCTAGTTTTTCCACTGTTTGACTTTTTTTCTCTTCAAAGGTCAACTGCATTTGAAATGGTCATTCTCGAAAGAATAAAACAGATATCTGGTCTGGTCCGGAATGTTTCACTGCTATTTGAGACTTGTCCTCTCTTGATATTGATGGTATAATTTCTAAAGGTCAACGATTATTCATGTTTGTGTCAGATATGTGCTTACAGAATGAAATTTCTGTATTCAACAGAGAGTTATTAGTTGTGTGTGTGTGTGTGTGTGTGTGTGTGTGTGTGTGTGTGTGTGTGTGTGTGTGTACGCATGCATGTGCGCATGTGTGAGTGCACAGAAACATCTTTTGAGGGGTTAACCCTTTAACACAAACCTCTTAATTTACAGATTAAAAAATATTCTGCATTTTTTTAAAATAAATTAAATTATTTAATCTTCTGCACTATTTGCATTTTGTTTTAATACAAAAATAAACACATGACAGAACTAAGAATTAGAAAAACTTTTTTGTCAGTTGGATTTACATCAAAATGAAATTTCAGTACAATGGGTCATAGCACAGTAAAAAATAATCACAGAGACTATATATATATATGTGTGTATATATATGTGTATATATATATGTATGTATATATATGTATATATGTATATGTATATATGTGTATGTATGTATGTATATGTATATATATGTGTATGTATGTATGTATATGTATATATGTATATATATGTGTATATATATATGTATATATGTGTGTGTGTGTGTGTCTATATATATATACACATATATACATATATATAAACTACAATAAATATACATTTAAAATGAAAGTTTTTAAATGCAATCGATAAAATATATTGCAAAGGCTAATAACAAGGTTATATTTCATGGCGACAGAGGTCTTTGGTGGGACTGTAGGCGCTGTAGCTGGTCAGTATGATCTCTATAGTTCCTGTGTCAAAGGTGGTGAGAATGGGAAGAAGTTGGTGTTCTTCCTTCATCTAGTACAGAAAGTGTATATGCTGCTGGGCTCTCTTTACTGGGCTTCAAGATTGTTTGGACCAGCTCAAAGAGTCTGTTTTCTGCACCTCCAGGATCCTGGTGCTACTGATGAGCTCCACTGCTGAGTTGTTGATGGTGAGAGGAGGGTGGATGGGTTCCTGAAGTCCACAATGGTCTCTTTCATTTTTGCAACACTCAGAGTCAGGTTGCTGATCTCACACCAGTCCACCAGATGTTTCACCTCCACTCTGTAAGCCTGGTCATGATTGTGATTGATGAGGCTCACTACTGTCGTGTGATCTGCAAACTTTATGATGTAGTTAGTAGAGCAGCAGTTGTGGGTCATCAACTTAAAGAGCAGTGGACTCAGAACACAGCCCAGGAGGGAACCGGTACTCAGGATGTAATCCTGGAGACATTTTTCCCACCTGCACATGCTAAGGTCTGTTAATGAGGAAGTCGAGCAGCCAGTTTGACAGGTGGGTGCTGAAACCAAGGGGAGCCAGTTGTCGTGTTGCATTGGCAATGCAGAGCAGGTGCGGCTGATCAGGAATGTGGAGCCGGTGAGGCAGAGAGGGGAGGGCGAGAGCCGAAGCCATGACAGAAACCTCCTCCCCGAAGGGATGGCCCCTGATGTCCTAAACGAGTAACATGGGCGAGGAGAGAGGGGCTAGAATTCCGGTGACCCCGAGAGCACTGGGTCCTCCGGAGCGTTATCCACCTCCCCAGCTGGCTCGGTTCCTTCTTCGTGCCCCGTGGACTGCTGCCCTGCCCACAGCGAGAGGGTCCTCTGGTGTTGCATGAGGGCTGGTTGGGATGTCACTGGTGGAAGTCCCGAATCAACTGGGGGTCTACGATGTGTTGATCCAGAACCCAGGATCTTTCCTCCGGACCGAATCCCTCCCAGTCGACCAGGTACTGGAGTCCCCTTCCCCGACGACGGGAGCAAATCAGGCGCCATACTGAATATACCGGACCACCATCGATGAGTCGCAGAGGAGGTGGGGGAGGACGAGCTGGGGCCAAGGGGCTCTCGTGGGCTGGCTTCACCCTGGAGACATGGAACGTGGGGTGGACCTGCATGGTTCTCCGGAGCTGGAGCCTGACTGCCGTTGGGCTGATGACCCTCTGGATGGGGAAGGGACCCATGAACCTTGGTGCCAGATTCCTGGACTTCACCCGAAGAGGCAGGTCCCGGGTTGAGAGCCACACCCTCTGGCCAACCTGGTAAACAGGAGCTGGGGTCCGGTGGCGGTTGGCCTGTGTGGCGTAGCGGCCTACAAAGCGCAGGAGGGTCGTCCGGGCCAGGGCCCACATCTGTTTGCATCGACGGATGTATGCTAGAGCGAGGGGGCTGGTAGCTGTACATAACGTGAAATGGGGAAAACCCCGTGGCAGAGCTAATCTGGGAGTTGTGGGGGTATTCCACCCACACCAGGAAGTAGGACCATGAAGTGGGGTCCTGAGAGGCCATACAGCGGAGAGTCGCCTCCAGGTCCTGGTTCTTCCTCTCCATCTGCCCATTCGACTGTGGGTGATAGCCAGAAGACAGGCTGGAGGTGGCCCCCAACAGCTTGCAGAATTCCCCCCAGAAGGCAGAGAAAAACCGGGGCCCCCTATCGGACACTACATCCCAGGGAGGTGAAAAACGTGTTGGATCAGCAGTTGAGCGATCTCCTTAGCTGAAGGCAGCTTCGGATAGGGAACAAAGTGAACCATTTTACTGAAGCGGTGTTCCCACTGGAGCAGGGCAGCCCTGTCACAAAATCCAATGAAATGTGGGACCATGGATGCTGAGGGACTGGCAGAGGCTGAAGAAATCCTGCTGGGGCCTGGTGGGAGTGCTTCTGTTGGTTGCAGATGATGCAGGCACGGACAAAGTCTTGAACGTCGTTCTCCAAGGAAGGCCACCAGAACCTCTGCCGGAGGAGTCCGCACATGCGTAGGACTCCTGGATGACACGCCAGTCGGGAGGAGTTTCCCCACTCCAGCACCTCCGACCTCAAGCTTGCCGGAATGAAGAGGCAATTGTCTGGGCATGCGCCGGGTCCTGGCTGTCCGGACGTGGCGGCCCGCACCTTCTCCTAGATGTCCCAGGTGAGGGAGGCGACCATGCAAGACGGGGGCAGAATAGTTCCAGGGCCATCGGGAGGGTCCTCGTCCCTCCCGAGTTGTCGGGAGAGTGCGTCAGGCTTGCTGCTCTTGGAACCAGGGTGATAGGACAGGGTGAAATTGAACCTTGTAAAAATTAGGGCCCACCGGGCCTGGCGAGAATTCAACATTTTAGCAGTGCTGATATACTCCAGGTTCTTGTGGTCCATCCATACTAGAAACGGAAGCCTGGTCCCCTCGAGCCAGTGACGCCACTCCTCCAGGGCCAGTTTCAACACGAGCAACTCATGGTTCCCAATGTCGTAATTCTTCTCAGCTGGTGAAAGTCATTGCGAGAAGAAGGTGCATGGGTGTGCCAGGTCAGGAGGTCCATGGGTTTCCGTGGTCGCTGTTGGTGGAGAGGTGGTGTGCCGCAGGCAGTTAGGATGGCAAGCAGGCCCCAACTCCCGGACGACTCCGGTCTCCCAGTCAATGTAGGGATTGTGTCGTTGGAGCCCGGGGAACCGTAGGATTAGTGGCAACCCTGGCTGGTCAAGTATGTGTAAGCGGATCTGCTGGTGGTGGTTGCCGGATAAAAGTATGGCTACGGGTCCGGTCTGGTAAGAGATGGTGCCCAGGCGATGGCCATCGAGTGCTCGGACAGGCATGGTCCGAGGCAGCGGTTCTCGGCCGAGGCCTAGCTGTTGGGCCACCTCCCCACAAATGATACAGGCGTTGGCCCCGAAATCAATGAGGGTGGCTAATTCCTGGCGACCCCCAGGCAGAAGAAGGCAGGCTCGAAGGAGAGGCCATGAAGGGTGGGTAGAAGAAGTTGCCTGACTCACCTGTATCTCCCAGACTAAAGGTGAGTACAAGTAGAACCTCTGCCAGTACAGGTAGAGGTTCTCTCTCCGTCTCCGTTCATCCGGGGTGAGAGAGGTACGGCCCAGCTGCATCGGTTCCTCCCCTGGCTCAGGTGTGGTTGTTCGTGGTGGGGGCTGCGATGGCGGTTGTAAAAATTGTAAAAAAGGAGAGACTGCCTGACGGCCATGACTGCGAGCTTGCATCCACAAGTCTACCTGAATTGCCAGGTCTATGACGCCATCAAACGTCATAGACCTGGCGGTCTGGCAGATCTGGCACGATCCACCAGACCGTACAGAAATGCGTTGGCGAGCAGGGCGAAAGGCCAGCTACTCCGATTGGCCAGAATCCGGAATTCAACAGCGTAATCCATCACGCTGCGCTGCCCCTGCCGTATGGTGAGGAACCCATCCACTGCTGCGGGCCAGGAGGTGCCGTGGCCGAAGATCTAGCGCAATTCCGCGGCGAACGCTTGTAACGAAGCACACGCCGACATCTGGCGCTCCCATTCCTCGGCTCCCCACACACACCTCCCCCGGTTAGGTGTGTGACAGCAAATGCCACCTTGGCTGCTTCCGTGGCAAACGTGCGAGGTTGGAGGGAGAATAGCAGAGAGCAGCTGGTTATGAAAGCCCCGTATGACTGGGGGTCCCCCGGGAAGCGTTCGATTCGATGCGGAGCTCCGGTCCAGCAGTCTGGGCTGCTGGTGCGGGCGCAGGAATGGGAGCAGCAGCAACAGGAGCAGGAGCAGCAGTGGGCTCAGCGGCGGTAGCGACGTCGGCTGGTCCGGCTGCTGACGGTGCCCGGTCAGGTATGCGAGTGTCTGTTCATGGATGTCGGAGGCCCGCTTTGTCTCGGCTACCACGGACGCCATTCGCTGAAGAGCCTCCTTGATCTGTGTCAGCCTGGTGGTAGCCGACAGGTCGCGTGCTGGATCCATTCTGCCTAGATCGTACTGTCAGAATATGTGTAAGGATCCAGGAGCAGCACGTCGGGAGGTAAAACAAGTTCTTTTAATATTCAAACGAGTGAATACAGGGTCAGACAAACTCAGAGTCAGGACAGAAGGCAGGTCGGGTTACCAGGGAGCAGCAACAGAGGTAGGTCAAAAAACAGCAGAGTCAGACAACAGGCGGGCAGGAAAACAGGCAGAGATAAACGAGGGAACAAGCTGTATGAGAAAAACTACGATCTGGCAAAGAGTCATTCAGAGTCTGTGGCTTAAGTAGTCTTGCTGATTGCTGATGCGGTGCCGGTGTGGCTGATTGGCAATGCAGCGCAGGTGCGGCTGATCAGTTCGTTTGCGCAAACTGGTCTTCCTGATCTGTTTTCTGCGCATACTGCTCATCTGGACGAAGAACAGATTTTTACTGAAGGTTTTCTTTTTCCTTCTTTTGCCTTAAACCTCCCAAAGTAATTTGTCAGATTGTTGGGGAAGTTGATGTTTTTCTCATGGGAGGGGGGTGGCCCTGCCACAACCTTTAGATGTTTGTGGAATGCTTGAAAAATCCTGGACTTTTTGACCATTAGCGCGCTTTGCGGGTCTAGCTTGGGTCAGGTTGGCTGTAGCTCTTTTCAGTGACACTGTGTCACTGGATTTCCAAGCATCATCCCGTGCTTTCAACCTTGCACGTCCTGGTTGTCCAGGGTGCCTCAGTGGGTCGTGTGGAGATGTTTCTGACCACACTAACATCTTCCGTGCATTCCTAGATGTACACAGACTTAACCTACTCCTGGATGTCCTCAGCAACTGACTGGAACATGTCCCAGTCTGTGTGCTCGAAACAGTCCTGTATTGATCCCATGGCTCCTGCGGGTCAAATCCTCACCTGCTTCACTGTAGGTTTTTTCCTGATCAGCAGAGGCTTGCATGCAGGGATTACCATCACAGAGAGATGGTCTCAAGGGCCAAGGTGGGGGCGGGGTGCTGCCTTGAATGCCTCTTTCATGTTGCTGTAGAACAGGTCCGGCATATTTTCAGCTCTTGTGGCCAACTGGTGGAAATGAGGAAACACAGTTTTCATATTGGCCTTGTTAAAATCCCCTGCCTCCATAAAAATAATGGTGCAGCAGTACCTTATTTCCCATCTGGTTGTTATATCCAACTTTTTAGGTGGTCCAGTTTGTTCTTCAGGAGTGAACGTTGGAGGGCAGACCACTGGATGTAGTTGATCTCCACCACCACCAAATCTCACTGATGTCTATGGCAGAACTATGACTATGACCATGCCCAGACTGTTGTCACAATTTCAAGGATATTATTAAGTGACAGCAGCCACATTTAACTACAAAATGAAGTGAAGAGGAAATAGAAGGTGAGGATGTGTACAAGGAAGTCTGAGCATTGTTTGGGTGAAAAGTTGTAGCAATACAGCCAAACAATTAGCTCACTATTTTACCACATAATTATTACATGAATATTCTAAAATATACTGAATTTCAACTTTCTCTTTGATTGAGGTGTAAAAGGAATCATTCAAATGTTCACATTTATATGAGATTTACAAAATAATGTGCACTTCAACCTAAGTGAATGTTGTTTTAAGTTGCAAGTATAAAACATGAAAACAGTGGGCAAATGTCTGACAAATACAATAACAGTGTTTTACCTGTGAGTGACAATTTAAATCAAATGTATTCCATAAGTCTAAAAGCAAAATGGACAGTGCTGATGTATAGTGACAAATGACGTGCTCTCAGCAGTGTTCAATCATTTCAGGCCCTCCCCCACTCTCCTACACATGACCGTATTGCCCCTATAAATATTTCCTGCGGTACCTTAAGTAGTCAGTTTCACGTTAGCCTTTTCACGTAAATTGGTTTGCATTTTGCCCAAAGCATTTTTTTTCTTTTCATAAAGACACAAGGGTGTTTGCTAACTTTTGGGTTGTTTATGACACTGGTGAATCTGAGATAGGTGGCATATTACAACCCTACAAAAAGCACATTCCCATTATTGAGCCTCTTTATCTTCACTCCAGCTAAGCTGTTAATTAGCCAGACCTTGAATTACATTATTTGCATGTCTGAACAAGGCCTAAGGTATTAATGCTCCTTAAGGACATGCTATAATAACCTCTTTGGTGGCTCCAGAAATCCCTGTGGAGGGCCTGCTGCATGGACACTACCCCCCTGGATGGACTGAGAGAGAGCAGAGCCATTTCATCCAATTAGCTGTGGATTATACTGCTTCTTTCTTTGAATCCTCTTTGCAGTGATAAGGTGTTCTCCTACAGGGACAGAGCTGAGCTTTTGCTATCAGGAAAAATGATTAATTCACAGACCAATATTAAAATGCACTGCCTCCCATTTCAAGCTGTCTGACATTGAGGTAGAAACAGCTCAAAAATCGATTCAGGCACTAAACAACCACACAGTAGAGAGAGGCCACGTAAGAGAATACCCCAAAGAATCCTAGCTGTATTTCATTCCAACCATGGTGTGGTATGTCCTTGAATTATTCAGAACTCACTAAACCAGTGGAATGGTTTTAAAACCACTGTGGCTAAGTATCATGGCGGGTATTGTCAGTGCACCATACTGTGAATTTCAACAAATATTTATCCCTTTTCCTGATCAAGACAGGTGTTTTGATTTTACTATTCCATGCTGCTTTGCACCTCTCTAAGCACACTACAGAGTCACATAGAGGATGGCATCAAAGAAAAATATTTGCTGTTTTTCTTTGCTGCTCTGTTACTGATATAAACATGGAGTCCACGTTTATATTTTTCCACCTTCCTAATGCCGCACAAATGATGTTTAAACACCCAGCACCTAGGATTTAATTAAGTCTCTCTAATCGTGTTCCAATCAGAAGCGTGGACTGATGGGATGGAATTCCTGATGTGCATTTCTGTCAGTCTTAATTGGATAATTGATTGCCAATTTGAACCTGGCCACACACTGCATACACAATAAAGCGCCTGGCCATGTTCCTTGAGGATTCATTTTCGCTCCGAATAAAGATGCAGCTTCGATAGGCAGTACTCAAACCGTTGGTCTCGCTGAAAAATGAGCCCAGTCTGCAGATGGCGATCAGGAGTACACTCAGTAATTCAGCTTGAATCTTTTTTTATGGCATGAACACTACGTGTGTGTGTGTGTGTGCATGCGTGCGTGTGTGTATGTGCACGTGTGTGTGTGTGTGCCCATGTTTAAATGTTGTTTTCTTCTATGTACTACCACTCACATCACAGTATTTGTGTTCCTCTCATGTTGTTTGCTTGAAGTAACTTTGACACACCGCCATCTCATTATCAAATCAAATCAAGGGCACAAGAATGGGGGTCCTGAGGGTGCTGCAGCACCTCCTCTTGGCAGGAGATAGAGTTCTTTGTTACACTGCCTGTACCATATTTTGTCTACATATGAGCTTTTTAACTATTCACCTATAACCTATACCAATAAAATAATAAGCACATTTAATCTGTTGTGTTAATTAGATAAACTCAACAAACTTGCTAAAAGCAAAACAAAACAAAAAAATCTTCTTAAATAAGTTTTAGATCTGTACAAGAGAGCTGCTTCTTATAGTATTGACAACTCCTGCTCCTTGATGTTGGATCTTCGAACTGGCATAAGGGGACAACCATGTTTTTACGCTACGATCAGTCCAACATGCACTAGTCAGCTACTCTATGGTGCTGTCCTCTCTCGGCCAAATAATATTTAGCACTCTACTCCTGGCAGTCACTTTGCATTCTTTGCAGTTGTATTTGAATGTCTTTGAAGCTGTTGCTTTCTTTCATAACTAATATTAATTAATTATTTGACCAATATTGTTGCTTTTGTCTATCTTCTGCCAGTCCGAGAATTTCACCTCTAGCTGCAAAATACCAATACCCCTGGCTGTCCCTCTAGATTTACCAAGGCTGCTTGCACCAGAGTTGTGCTCCAAAGGATCTTTTTCAAAGGATTCCAAGTCTACTCATTCCAATTACAGGGCCTTGGAATGGTCCTATATTTTTCACCCAAATGACACATCGCCACCACCAGACGACCAGCTATTGTCAAGGTTATCTAGAGTCACCAAAGCAGGCAGGAGCCCCTACTCCCTGCAGTGGTTTTGGGTCTGATAAATGCACGCATCCCAAGGCCAACCCCCAGGGTAAGCCCTTGTTGTCATGTAGTTGCTCTAGAATTGCCACATTTTCCAAATAATAATAGAGCGATCACAGGAAACATTGTTTAGATCAGCAGTTGCAGGTTCACTGTACCACCCATACATACTTGGACTTGCATTGGTAATGCTGCAAATGTCTAAAGTAGGTGGTGGAAGAGGACCTGCCAATGACCCACCACTGACCCTAGAAAGAGAAGTTGAAGGTCCCTTTTCTGTCTTTCCAACACAGGCAGAACCTGGGTTGTGGGGCAAGGCAGGTTAGCTAGGCCTCCCTCCTTTGCCACAAAAAGTTTGAGAAAAGTGCTTCCAGAAAGCCCCAAGTGCAGAGGGGGCCGTCTTCCCTGAAGAAAGTGTTTGAAATGTTGTGCTCATTCACTGCACACTGAGCGTCCCTGTCTTGAAAGCTTCGGCCTTTTGGAATGGAGCCCCAAGTAAAAAGTTTGAACCTCTATGTTTCTAAAAATCTCCACATAACGTTTTATAGGCACGCACTTTACCTCCTCGAACGTGGGCCAACACACATCGTTACATCCTGTAACAGGGTAAGATCCTGACCCAGGGTAACAGATGAACAGAAAAGTGTAAGTTCTCACACTGATTTCAAAGACATCAAAGTAGTTCAACTTTGAGAAGGAAATGAACCGGACTTAACCTGATTGAATAACACTAAATAAGATAAATAATAATAAAATCTTAATATCCTATTAACAAGTCTGTAAGAGGTCAAAGGTCAAATTTTTCTATCGTCACATGTGAGAAAATATGTCTATCTTGCACAGTTTGCATTATTGTGTAATCATCTCCGCCAAGGGAGGAAGATATCTGACAGCTGGGGTTTGTCTGTCTGTCTTTTTGAAAATGACTCAAAAAGTTATAAACTGATTTTAATGAAATTTCAGCGAATGTTGATAATGGGCTAAGGAACACCTCATTAAATTTTCTATTTTTCTGTGTGTGTCTTCTTGATGTATCAGGAGTTATACAACCATCATGTAATGAAGGACAAAAAATATTACTACTTATCAGGTGACAATGGAAACAGACAATATCTCTGTATAAACATTGTATCTCACACTAAGCACTTCTTTTTAAACTTTTTCCATTTATAAGGTTGGCAAAAACCAACCATTATTTCCATTATTTTCAGTAATAAATTCAACATTTTTACATGGCACTCTGGTGCGTCATGTTGGAGAATTATAAACAGTTTGGAAATGGTGAATGCTTTTCTAAATGTCTTTATGCAATTAGCTCATTTTCCTTGTCACTCAGTCCGAATCCACAGTGGTCTGATGTGAAACAGATTTCAAAAGTTAACTCGAACCCGTGAGGGTCTTCTCTAATCGAGCTCATCAGCCAACTCTTTGCTGTCTTCAGAAGTGAGCTGTGCATTTGGTTCCATTTAACGTTCTCCTGTTTAATGGTGTCCTTTGCTTTCAAAATGCCACCCAAAAAATGCAATTTTAATAATTTGCAAGAATAACATTTTCTCAGCCTTGCCCTGTGAACCCCAAGATATACTTTAAAATTCTTCATTTATCTCATATCATGAGTTAAAAAATATCCTTAATAAAATACTCTTTGAAAATAGTCATACGTAGAAGAAAAGAGGATACTCATGTATAGCATATAATATAATAATATAATATAATATAGTGTCTCTAAATGAAAAGTGTTTACAACACTGAGAAAAAAAATGGTCACAAGTCCTTTGTTATTGTGGCTACTTTTTCATGATGAAAATAAGGAACTATAATGGCTCTTTATTAAAGTTCTTTATTTAAAAGAACGTCAAATAAATAGCTACAGCTTATGCTTAAATTGTTATTCATGCTTTAATATGACATGTTTTAGTTGTGATGCTACCCACTTGCATTCTTGATGTAACTTCAACTTTATTTATTTATATAGCATCTGTTAAAATCAAAATTGTCTCCAGGCGCTTTATAGAAACCCAGGACTTGACCCCAACCAAGCAACAGTGCCAAAGAAAACTCCCCTTTAACAGGAAGAAACCTTGAGCAGGACCAGGCTCATATGTTGGGACCTTCCTGCAGATGGCTGGCTGGGTAAGGAAGGAGGAAAAGAGGGGAAGAAGACATAAAGGAGAGGACAGACATATGTCATAAGCACAAATACATTAACTGCATTGAGCAATCGAGACTAGTGGGTTGGTGGGGTCAGAGGTGGCAGGCTACTGCATAACGATGGGGTCAGCAATATTTGAAGATGAATACAGAGAGAGGCTGACGATGGGAGACATCACTAACCTAGGAGAGGAGAGGAGAGGAGAGGAATGTGTTTCTTCATTTAAGGCTAAAAACTTTTTCATTAACCTCAACTGCCATCCTAGCTTGAGTTGGAGTCACTTTTTTTAAATCAGCTATATTATTTAATGTTTTTATTATTTTGTCCTTTGTGTTTTTTATAGTGCACGGTTGTTCTGTGGGAGCACCCTTAATTTTGTTCTACTAGAACGGTACAATGACAATAAAGACTCTTCTATTCGATTCTATTCTATTCTATGCTATGCTATGCTATGCTATGCTATGCTATGCTATGCTATGCTATGCTATGCTATGCTATTCTATTCTATTCTATTCTATTCTATTTTTCTACAATGTCTATTCTACATTTCCTATCTGGACAGAAATTGCCTTTTGCTTTCTCTAGACCCAAATTCTTCCCAGTGTCATGGCTGCAAAGAGAGAATTCTCCCATTATAAAGAGCCTTTCTTAGCCCTTTAACCTCACTACAGGTTTTAGTGTTAGAGAGGATCCCTTGGAGGGATTAGATATTTTGGCCACCATTTGTACAGAATGGAGTTTCTTTGGAGTCTCCTTGAGACAAGTGACCAGTGCAGGGCTAAATGAAGGCCTTATCAGTCACCCCATGACATGAATTATATTAGGGACAGATGTGGCTCTCCAAGCCACTGCATTGTAGACCATCTGGGTGACAATAAACACGTCACCACATGGTTTCCTCCATCACTCAAGTGTAGATAGCAGATCTGGACCTTAACTATAGCTCACTATGTCCTGGATCTCTGTGTGACCTGTTAGTGAGATGGAGGTGAGGCTCAAGGATATCTCTTAGAGTCTGCTCCAACACCAGAGGTCATTACAGCCATGCTGACTGTGTGCTGCTCTGCCTTTCCTTTATTCTTTCTGTGTGTGTGTGTGTGTGTGTGTGTGTGTGTGTGTGTGTGTGTGTGTGTGTGTGTGTGTGTGTGTGTGTGTGTGTGTG
>BJFM01000727.1:60536-72802 GCA_016586285.1 Arothron firmamentum | reverse complement strand
TGGGGAGAGAGAGAGAGAGAGAGAGAGAGAGAGAGAGAGAGAGTCTATATTTTGCCTTTCAGAAGACAAGATAGAGAAATACATATTACCTAAACAGGGTTAGATCAGAAGAGAAAATAAAGAACATTTGTTGAAAGCAGAGATTTTCTAGAATTAAGGATATCCATTAACTTTCTCTTTCCACAAAATTAGAGCTCAATGAATGTGAAATGTTGAAATCTTTAGATTTAAATGCTGTTCAAAAAACAAAGAGTTCAAAAACTTATATTAATTAACTAAGCTGACATCTAAATTTACATTAAAATTATTTTTATTGCTTAAATCTGTAATAGTTTTACGATTTTAGCATGGGTGATCAATATTTTTTGAAATGAGCATGGATGACAAGCTGCTCAAACTTAAATTCTGATCAACCAGAAAAGTGAGACATCCCTATGTACGGATTATTAGGTCATATAACCTGATGAATCAGTCATCCGCTGACTGAACTGAAATTATATATCTGTGTGCTTCTTTGTCAAATTCAAAATGATGTGACATAATACGAAAATGAATAACAGACTGATGCTTAAATCCATTTTGTTTTCCTTACAACCTGTTTTCATTCCCATTTTGTTTTGAATATCTCGACAGGGTACCCTTTAGCGCTGTCATGCTAAGCTTTCTTGTGCAACAAAGACGTTTTGCAATCATGGTTGACATGTTAAGCCTCCTAATAATTGTCTTAGGTTGGAATATGACATGATGATGCACAAGGTTTACACTGCGTTGGCTCCATTTAGATAGAAAAAGGTTCTCTTTACTTGAGTTAAGCATTCATATTGATAAGTTAAGGACTCATTGGTCAGATAACGGACCTCTTGGGTAAACTAAGTTTTGTTTCACCCGCTCTTCAGCCCAACCTTACTAGCACAATTTTAAATGCATTGTATGCCATCAGATACTTCATGAAGTACATGAAATCTTTAATGGATGTGTAAAAAATATCTCTCTAACTAAAGTGTTTTTAACTGCAGTATAGCTTTATAGGCTTCAGGTTTGCCATGGGAATTTTGTTAAAGCAATCCTGGGATTTTGTTAATTATAAAATAGCCTTTTCAGTCCTGTATTACTATTGCTAACATTTAAGCAATAAAACATTGATTGCTTTTTTATATTGTTAAATATCTATGTGTAATATGTGTATTTTTCTCATTTCTGCCTAATAAGTTTTGTTTGAATTTAATTTCAGATGAATTTCATTATAATTAGTACAAGTTTTGCTGTGGTAAAAGTAAATGCAGTAAATCTTCATCAACTACAAATGGGCTGTTGAAGCTAGTTATCACTCGCTGCTGTTACAGAGAGACGTACAAATGAGTTGCTCACAAGCGAAAAAGATTTAGTGGGTGAAAAAAATGAGAGGCTACACAAATGTGGCATGAGGAAAAATTGCTTAATTTAAGTTAACAGGCTAACGCCTTGATGATGAAACCTGGAGTCAAACTTAAATGAAGCATGATAAACAGGAAAACAGTGGAAGACCAATGAGAAAGTGAAAAGTGAGGCATAAACAATGGCATTTAATACAATTTCATAAAACCACTTATAGCTCATGACAGGGCCTCACATGTAATCACTGTAAGTGCAGACGAAGATGGGGGCTGCCGTGCCGTTGCCATGATGCCAGGACACTTCTCTATGACATGTCCCCTGCTTCTTCTCATTAATCCCTGGAGCTACATTCATTAACGGTCACTCCCTCCACTCCACTGAGCAAAGTCCCACTCGCCGTCATAAAAATAACCTGCTGTTGACACACAATAGGATAATTTGTTCTAGCTCTCCACTCTGAGTGCTTCTATTTTTATTAATTGGTGCACGTTTTTCAGTACTGCAGCATTTGAAACAGTGGCGGAATATTGCAAATTTCATTTGGTACATCTTTTCTTGGGTACAAATACCTTTTATACCTTATGGTTTTTCCATAATGTTGTAATTTAAACTTCCCCACTACTGGAGAGAATTTCACAAACTACACACTGACCCATGACCCCACTGATCCTTCTAATTTTAGATTATATCTTTAGCATAACTATTACAGTAATGTACCTGAACTCTTTGTTTTCCCCCCTGAACCTGGTCCTTGTCAAAGTTTCTTTAATAATTGATCTTTTAGATTATCATTTTATTAGTGTAATGCAACATTTATTATCATATATTTCATTATTTTTACTGTACATATCACACTACATATATGGGTTATGTTCAATTTTAGTAAGTTTGGAACCCTCTACCTTGTATATACCATAAAATGACAATTTAAGTATTATACAGAATTTGTATTTCAAATTACATTTAGTCCATTTCGACAGCAAAAACAGGTACCTACAGCTAACACTGGACACTGAAGGACAGCTGACTGAGATTGGCTGTTGGGGTTGGAGGAACGCAAGAGCCGACGATAAATACGAGAGATTTACTGGTCCTGGGAGGGTCTGATGTACTGTGGAAATAATGCTGCATGTGCTGTTGTCTAGATGGGCCAGTTAGTGGCTTTTGGAGGATCCGTGTGTTTTGAACGGGGCTGTAGTTTGGGAGAGGTCAGCCTTTATGGCTCACCAGTGCACTGACCACAACCCATTAACTGAAAGAGCCTCCACAGGAGCACTGGAGCGGGGAGAGAGGCCGTGACCTGCCCGAGACCATCTTATTAGTTTAACACATTATGTCTCCCCCTGCGATCTTTTTATTTAAGTGACTTCAGCAAAATGCATCATCTCTGGCCAAGTCGGGGACAGACAGGGGCTCCCAGACAGGAGGAAGTAAGGGTTCAATGATTTATTAGAAACATCTGGTATTGCACGATATGGAAAGAAAGCGCTAGCATGGAAAGTGTGTGTGTGTGTGTGTGTGTGTGTGTGTGTGTGTGTGTGTGTGTGTGTGTGTGTGTGTGTGTGGTGGGGGGTAGAAGGGTCAGTCGGTGATGAACCTGAGTGAAAGCTGTTTATGGGGCAAAGAGGCCAGGCTCACCCCAGAAGAGCTCCTGCGAGGATTCTCAAATTCTCACTGATGAGCTTTTGCAGCCCTCTGATGGCCGCACAGCTTAGACAGTGAGAAGCAAACGGGTTGGTGGGGGAAAGAGAGTGGAGTGATTTATTTTACCACCATGTCGCTCTTTATGGGTCGTACCACTGGAGATTGTCTCAAATGTTACTGTCCTCAGGAGGAAGATCAGTACACTTTGCTTAAGCGTTCAGACTTACTCAGCTCATGCACGCTCATGCCAGCACAGCGTGTTTGCATCAAGCCATTTCAAGGCAGAAACCACCAAATAATCCACCACACACGGCAGAAGTCAGTGGTTATATTAAAATGTGATGCTTATGTCATGACATTTGACAGCTACCATTAAAAATGTGCAATATTCAAGATTATGTTTAAATTTCCTTCATTATTAAGGATTTAAGAATTCAGTTCTTTATTGTCAATTCCATTTCTCTGTCCATGCAACACATAGCCTGTACACAATTTAAAAATAGAAATATATAAATAGAAATATATAAAATACAGCTCCAGCCATAAGACAAACAAGAATAAGAATCTGCCTATATTTAGGATTGGAAGTAATATGATTTTGTGTGCAATATGTAACAGTTCAGTCTGTGAGGGAATGTCTCTTATTTGCAAAAAGAGCTGAGATAGTATTCTTGTGAGTTGAGATGGACATGAACAGTAGGGCAATGGAACAGTAAGGTGCAGGACAGATGCAGGTTATAATATACTAAACAGTCTTTGCGTCCTTATGTGAGCTGGGTGAGCTATGGTCCAGGGGCAGGAGGCTGAGTTCAGCATCCTGCCTAGTGGACAAAGCTGTTCAGCAGTCTAGTGGAGCCTATTGTACCTTTTCCCCGATGGCAGGAGACTGGAGACAGGGTGAAAGGGGTGGGGGGTGCCACTAGCAGTGCTGATGGCTCTGCAGGTGAGGCGAGTTTGGAAAATGTTTGCATGGGAAGGCAGAGGTGCACCAATGACCTTGCTGGCTGTGTTCACTATGTGTTGCAGCATCTTATGATTGGAGGCAGTGCAGCCTCCATACCACACAGTGATGCAGTGTAAGAACACTCTCAGTGGTGCCCCAATAGAATATCATCGACCACCAAAGTGGCGTACACAGTCCGACGTCAGCAGTGTGAACAGCAGTGGGCTGAGCAGGCATCCTTATGGAACCACTTGTCCTCAGCATGATGGTAAGGTTTCACATTCATTCGCATTTCACATTCTGTGTCCTCCCAGTAAGAAAGTACTGGGCCCAGTTGCATAGAGAGGTTTTGAGTCCCAAATGTCCAAGTTTCTGTCTTTGGTGTTGGGGCATAATTGTGTTAAATGCTGTGATGAACGGACGAGTCTGGCGATGTGGTGTAAAGTTTCAGGCCCCGAAGTTTGTCTGCGACGTTTTGGTGTTGGGCGAAGTTGAGAAGGCTGTGACAACTGTATCTTGTGAGCGTCGTCGACTGTAACTGTGAACTATGTGCACCTGCTGGTATGTACTAAGTTCACTGAGGCCCAACATTAAAACACACATTTGTCTCCAGACTCAGGTAGAGAGAAAGGCCACATACCCATTATTTAATTATTTTTTATTTAACATGTATAATCATAAAATAATGGTGCCCACATCCAAAGACCTCCATCCTCATGATGGAGACCTAAGTTCACCTCTGTGTGGACGTGTGTTTGTCAGATCATTTTACCAACGACCATCATTCCCTCTACTTTTTCCTTGTGCTCTTTTTGAATTCTTTGTTTGGTTATTGTAGTTTGGACTGATCTAGACTGGACGGTTTACTGCCTTTAGGCTGACTGGATTTACTTGCTCAGTTTGGACTGACTTCTTAGTTTGGATGCCTGCGTACAGATAATTGACTGGCAACATCCCCAGTGAAACCTTTGGAATCAAACCAATGAACTTTGCCAATAGTTTTGGATCCAAAACCTTCAAAATATCATATTCAACTTAAGAACCATTACTTTTTCGCTTTTGTGTGAATTTTCCATGAAACAAACATATAAAGTCACATTTGGTCATATGGAATGTAGTATCATGAAAACTGACTGACTCACTTTAATTTGAGCATCATGCACATGATCTTTGATTCTGATGGAATGTAATAGTAGCCAACAGCCATCTGGTTCATATTTCATAGAACATTTTCCCTTAAAAAAAAACTCTTTAGGTTCCTGACTTTGATGGCTGTCCTCCATGTCTGATTTATTCCAACACATTAGAATTACAGAGACAGATCATCCCGTCTTCAGAGACCTCGTCTTCCCCTCTTTTTCACACAGACAACCCACACATCAAAAATACTATTAGGTTCGAGTTAGTTCAGACTGTCGATTAGAGAAGGGCAACATAGATTCATGCCGAGGGCTAAATGTGTTTATTCTAACACATTTAGAACACATCTCCCCCCCCCCCCCCCACATTAGACAGACTCAATCCTTCAGGAAGTGGAAGTAACCAATTAGATTATGTCATTGCCACAATCTGTTACGAAAAATAAACAGTGGGCCTTTTCATTAACCTAATGAAGACGAAGCATGAGGATGAGCTCTTAAGTCAATTAACGATATTTAAAAACAGGCGGTGCAGCCCCGAGGTAAATTACGATGGGAAGAGCGAGAAAGACCCAGGTTCAAACCAACTGTGTATAGAGCCCTCTGGTTCAAGCCGCTTGACTCTACCTCTCCTAATGCACATCCCTCCTCCCCTGCTCCAACTTTTCATTAGCCATAATTAACTGCATGCTTTCTGTCTACGGTACTGAGAGAATTCAAGTTGGGACTGAGCCAGTGGCAGATAGCTTACTTCACAACTGGGGGGATGACAAACAAGACCTTCTCAAGAGCAATTACTGAGGAAGAGACACACCAAAGTTGTCATCATACAACGGAGAGCGCACCTTACGTTAAAAAAAAAAACAAACAAAAAACAGCATATTATAAATTTAAACTATTGAGCTTTTAAGAAATATTTGTTTCAAAATCAGTTGGAAATTTGTGGAGTTATGATTTTAATCAATATGGAATTCATCAGCTGCATCTCAGTAAGGATGTGCACAAGATTCAGTTGGAGGTAAAAAGCTGAGGAAACTGTAGACAAAAGGCTTCAAAAACTCTATAGATTCACAATAATATGAATATTTGGGGGGATAAATATATACCCTCCTGCAGCAAATCGACCATATTTGCTCATCACCTTTGCATTTATTTCTGTCTTCATGTTTTTTTGATAATTAGAGCAAAGTTGGAATGCATGCCAGCTCAGGATTGTTAAAGATCAGTGGGAAAAATAGGATGCAGTTAGTTGAATTCAGGTAACTTAATCCTAAACACAGAAGACTTTAAATGGTTTCAGGAAGTAACCTTCAAAGAGCAAAACTTCAACTCACACTTAAACTTGTTCAACTGATCACAGGCTTTTGTTAGAATTGTGGACTTAATAATGGAGGTTTGAGGTTACTGGATGGCTGCCTGCTTTATAATAAGAATTATTCGAATTAGAATGGGCCAGATTGACTATGTATTATGTCTTTATTTTCTTATCTCTAAAAATGTGGTTTTGCCTATATGGACATTAGGGACTTTCACTATTTCTTTTGGTGTAATATTGATGAAAACTTTATTTATGTATTATTGCATTCTTATGCTTTATTTTAAGGACAAGCATATTTTTGCAGCAGGAAAACTTTGCATGTCTTTCACAGAAGGAATGATTCGTGATGTGAACTACAACATGATGCAGGGGATGTGCCAGAAGAATGCCAAATCAGTGCTCTGGTATTTGAGCGGGTTATCATTTTTAAGAGGATGATGTTTTTTTAAGAATAATCTATGAGAGCGCAGTAAACTTTGAGGATGTTGACTTTGAACTCTGCTTGCTTTGCCTTCATTGCTTTCCCCTGTGTTTGCTCTCATTTTTTTCTTCCCAGCAAACTTATTGGAAATCCTCAAGGGTTTTAAATCTATCCCTCCCTCCCCCATCCCTTCATTTCTCTCTCACTTCCTCACACTCACTTTAGTCTCTTGGCTGCAACAAGGTTTGAAAAGATTGCAGTTTATTTCGACCCGCAGTGTGGATGGAGGCCTCATTTAGTGGCTGCTGGCAACTCAATCAGCCTGCCTCACACTGATGAGTGAGTGACTACTTTCAGAGTACCAGTCAATATGTGTCTGATGTGATAGAATGTCAGCACCCATGCCCTGCGTTCTCCTGACACAACGTTATGGCTTTTTTATTTGGTCTAATCAATGATATATGAAACAACACATCCACATTTCAAACAATAGATCTTTTTCAGTCCTTCACCAACCTTTGGTGCGATTTCTGGCAACAGCTCTGATGTTCTGAATTAAATTATCCATTTGTATTTTTTGTGGCTTTTTCTTTTGCTGTCTGGGTTGAGGCAAATTCAATATCAATGGAAAACAAGCAATAAACAGCAAACCAGGTTGACGCGGATAAATGAAAACACTTAATACTGGTCGCTTTGAAAGTGATGCCTTCCGCTTTTGCAAAGCAGCAAAAGATAGCAGACCTTTTAGCTCTAAAGCAGCATCTGTGCCATCTTGTACTCAGTCAAGAACACTGTGTAGATGCTTTCTTTCCTAGTTTGTTTATTCTGTTTTTGTGTCCTGTAAGAAAAAAACAGCCTATATTCTGCGGCTGGCCTGATGAGCTGAGCATGCTGTCCCCTGTGTCCTTTATTTTACACAGCCCACTGCACATCTTCTGCAGTCTGCTGACCTCTTGACCTGCCTGTCACTGTGATGGCCTCTGTTATCTGGAGGTAGTTATTTCATGAAGACGGTCTTCTTTTCTTCTGCTCTTTTATTGAAAATAATTATTAGACAGATGACCTGAGATAGAGCCTGAGAAATGGGCAATAAAGTAATATTTGACTGAATATGGAGGATTTTGTTTTTTATTGACTGCAGCTCTTTAAAAAAAATCTTTTAATCCTCCACTGTCCATGCAGACAGATGTTTCAGATGTAATCATTCAGTCTTTCATTATCTTTCAACACCTTTTTTGTCACAAGCAGCAAAATACAAAGAGTTACTTAGTGCATTAAAAATTAGCAATTTTGTAATTTTTGCTGTTTTACTATTCCTTTTTTAGATGAATTATTTCTGCATATTTGTTAAGCTGCTTTTACACACATCCAATAATGTCATAATGTCATGATCCTTTAGATTTTGTTGGAGCATTTTGATGTATGCTATTTTGGACATGACAACATTGTTATGTTAATGTATGATAACTCTGCAGACGCTGCCTTTATCTTATATTCTGGTGTCAGCAGTAATGTAGTATGATGGCATCCAAATTGGAGATTAGGTCAGGTCCAGTTTGGTCAAGTGACTGGTTGAATATGGTCACATGATATTTGGTTGTGATTTTCTCAAAACAGCTATCAGACTTATTCAACCCAAACTTCTCCGTATGATAGGAATCGTATTAGCAGTCAAAGGTGTGACAGGCTCAGTCCAGCCCAGTGGACCAAAAATATTCTGGTGAGGAAGCAAAAGGATGGGAGAACCCTGCTAAGTGCAGATGTACACCAGCTGTGTGTGTCTTCTCAGAGAAAAAGAGCAGTGAGGTGAAAATGATCTTTTCCTATTTGTCTTGACATGCATTATTGTGGGAGTTTTCCCACATTATGGACTTCACATAAAATGATTAGCGATATTAAATCCTTTGCTTCTTCATCGTTTTCCTCAGACTGTGAACTGAGTATCTGACCTACAGTATTTGTGTCATAAAGAGGATAATTAACCTGATAAAAATAAAATATATTTGCAGTAGAATAAAATGTTTTATAAAAGCAGGTAGCAAAGATAACATTAGGCTTAACATATAGAGATTTCACTATTTGACGCCTGTAATGCTGTGTGGTCCAGCATTTTCTGTGGTGATTCTTCTCATTCACATGTTCTGCATTCAAACTAAATTATGACTCATTCCACCAAGACCTGTAGTCTTGTAAGTATTAAGCAGAATATTTCCTAGCATGTGCTGTGTAAACCTGTAAACTTATAATCATTTTAGCCATCAGTCATATTTCCCTTCTGTTAACGCTTATGCACATTTCTGACCTGTGACGTCTGTCCAGAATCACCATTTCTTACACTGGCATTAAAAATACCTAATTAAAGGTTTAGATAATGAATCACACTTAACAGGAAAAATAACAAGGTGTGTCATGTTTTACCTTTACTTCAGAGTTTAAAGACATCTATTTAACGGTTAATGGTCATATTTTCATGCTTATTGTTGGCGTCTCTTGAAATGATGTTAAGTTAAGTGCAGTCTTTTTTATATTTCCTGAAAAAACCCACAACTTATCTTGCTTTGCCACAGGACAGTTATTTTCTGTAGTCCTTGGTTTAAGGTTTGGTGTCCCTTTAAGTGTATTACAAGTTATTAAAAGTAATATTGTAAAATTTTCAAGACATTACAACAAAAATGCTCAATAAAAAGTAAATCATTTAGCCTCTGGAATCATTCCTTCCATGTCTGTCTCCTGCAGTGTTTATATCAGAAGATGCAGTCAATGGAAATTTTCAATTTATTTCTAATCAAGCTTTAGTTAATGTTCTCTGGACAGGCAATTAAAAATTCAAACAATCCTGAAAAGCCATTGCTCACTTTTCATTCTCTCCCAGTGTTCATTTACAGATGTAATCTCATTAAAAGCTCTTGTTGATGACTTTGAGGTTATTTGCAAGTAAACTTGATTACTATACTCTGTTTTATTCTATGGGCATTCATTTATTTTAGGTGTTTTCCCTTTTATTTGTATTAATATCTAACAAAATAAGCTTGTTTCTTTTTGCTTTCTTTCTCTTTATTTTTGCAAAGGTGCAGAAGCTCAATCGTCAGCAAATAATTACAAGGTGTGAATTTGTCATCACAAGTCATGATGAGATTCTTCAGCAGGTCTGCAGTGATGTGAGTTGTTGTGTTTGTACACGTCAAAAGTATCGCATCTCTCTCCCGACACAATCAGTTTGAATGTATCTAATACATCAACCAACATTGAATGCTTCATGGCCAATCTATTAATTTCTATATCTGCCAACATAAAAGACATTTAGATCAAGATTCTGATTCTAGAACAATAGCTAGATAGATGCTTTAGGTGCTTTAAAAAGATAACGTGAAGTGAAAAACAGATGCGGGTGAATTCAGCAGCCGTGAGTGCTGCACAGTGGTGGCTTATTTAGGACAACCATGTCCAGCAGTAGATTTGAATATGCATGATATTAGAACATGTTTCAGCTCCCCTCGCAGCACAACTCTGTCTGGGTACAGGCGTGGACGAATATGCATGAGTTACTTTTGAATATGTTATCAGCCCTGTCATACACATTAAGTGGATGTCAGTGATTTATCATTACGGTTTTTTTTATGTTACAAAATGCAAAAGTGACAATGAGTCTGTGATGCTAATGCAACTTCATTTTTTAAAAAGAGGAGAGAATCAGGAGAAATTGTCTAAAATTTAAATAACATCTCTATTGTATTTAAACGTTGAGTCTCCATCCATTCCTTTATGCCACTAGATGTCTCTGTTCCTGCAGAGGATTGAATTTATTGGATAAAATTAATTTTCATCCTAAAAATATACTTTTAAACAGTTTGAATCCTCCCCATCAGAAGTTATCAGCAAGCCATTTTAGGCTGAGTTTTGCACATTGGCTGCGTGGGGACTCATAGGAGGATTGGTCTCCGTGGCTGCACGAGCAACAAGTCCTGGTATAATGCACCTGTTGTAAGCCAGGGAGCAGGAGACTGCCAGTTTACCTCTCAGAGACTCAGAATGTGGCAATATGGTGGATGTGAAGCTATCTTCCTTGTTCCCTGTGCTAGGCTGGCTAATTAAATACTAAGGAAGGAATAAAATCTTAATGAGAAACACAATCTTGTTGTGGTGTTTGGCACTGACCAGCTCCCTGTTATTAGGTGCATTTGCCCATATGTGCTCGGGTGAAGTGCCCATTGGAGCTTTTGCTAATGGCGCACCGTCCATGGCCCTGAAATGCCAGGCGAACCTACATTTCTGAACTTGGCAGATGAGTAGGCTCTGGTCTGAAAATTCTCAACCACATTAAATATTTTATGCAAATTAAAATTAAATCCTCTGCTTCGTTTAAAGCAATTTCTCCTGTAAGCAGTGTATTTGTGGAGGAGATTACAACATTTGTCGGTTTGTTTCTAATTTAATTTTTTATGTTGCGGCTGGCGGTGGGGAAAGACAGAACACCTGTGAGTGTTTATAATGTCCCATCTCCCTCACAGCTGCTCCTTTTCAAAACACCTCACTGGTGCAATAATTTCATAAAATTTCATGATTTACCATCTGGTAGACTGAGCTATAACCACATGCAATAAGCATTTGTATGGCGCCGGTCCCAGAAAGGTACAATAACTGTATATTTTAACTTAATGGCTTTCTGGGGCATGCAGATTTCCACTGAGCAGATTGCAGAAATGTTACAATGTAAGTCTGCGCCCGTCTGTCTGCCTCCCCCTCATTCCCTCCGATACAGTATACGACGGCCCGATCATGTCATATAAAACATGTACTGCTGCTGCTGCCTTTGACTGTGAAGCAAGCCACGTCAGAATCCTAGGTATCAAACCCCAGAGAATGAGATCCACAGTAGGTGGTACAAGTAGATTATATTCCTTTTAGCACCTAATGTCTCTGCATTTGGGTAATTAAATTGATTACTACAACAATTACAGCAAGTAATTAGAAAGTAATTACACTTGCATTTTTTGTGATTACAGGAGCAGATGAAAATACTGCTCAAAATTAAATTCATTGCATATTCATGGAAATGAAATTAAATAGTGCTGGGTGGATGAGATAATAGAAGCTCCAAGAATGGTGTTCTGGGGGGGGTCGTCTGTGTGGATGATGTTTGGTAAACCAGTGATAATCTTCAAATGGCTGTCAAAGAAGCTATTTTAGAATCGACATTGTATGCAGGGTGTTTTCTCCTCTTCTTCGCGGTCCTGAGAATGATTAAAGCTTTCATCTGTACGGCACAATAGAAAACATTTCATCATTATCTTCTCAAATGAGGGGAGAGCAGCAGTCTTTATACCCCCTTTATGTTGCTTCATGCAAAGTGATTAAATTAAATATCCATTCCTGAATTCATTTTTCCCCCATCCGCATCATCTTCTTTCTCCACAAGTCAGCCCCCCC
>BJFM01000727.1:49231-60499 GCA_016586285.1 Arothron firmamentum | reverse complement strand
AGTGAGTGAGTGAGTGAGTGAGTGAGTGAGTGAGTGAGTGAGTGAGTGAGTGAGTGAGTGAGTGAGTGAGTGAGTGAGTGAGTTAGAGAAGAAAAAGATCAAGAACAACAGTGCTTTTTCATTTTTATCCACTATGAATTTGCCTGTTTGCCAGCAGTCTGAGGGACCCAATCACACCAAAGATGAGGTAATCCGTCAGATTATTCCATTATAGTAAACTCACTGATTGTATATAAAATAAAGCCGAACTTTAACTAGTTTAGAAATTCATAAAATAATACTCCTAAAATAATAGTACTAATATTGACAAAGCAACTTTTTTTTGGCCATGTGAATATGCAGGGAAGCATTTGGGTAACAAAAGGCACCAGAATGAATATAAATAAATCAATATATCTACAATTTATGATTTTTAGCATCCAACAGATGTATCTGATAAGATTTTCTTTTTTTTTAACTTTTAAATTTGTTTAACATGGAACACAATAATACTTATCAAAAAGCTTTTTGCATGACAACTGATGAATCTGGAAGTTTTACATTTGCTTCCATTCTCACATGTGCATTTTTTTTACTAACTCCTTTTGTTAAATACAAAGGCTTTTACACTAACTCCATATTCTTTTTCAGATGAGAAGAAATTCATAATTTATGGTCCACAGAAAAAGAAACATCTCTTTATTCAGTTTTCACACATCCTCTGTGAGCATTTCAAGTGTTTTCCACCCAGCCTCATCAACGAGCCCAGAGGTTTGATACTTAGATAACAGCACTGCCCACTGCTGAGCGCTTCTGCAGCTAAATGTCACATAGCCACATTCATCTGAAGAGAAGCACTTCCAAATGACATCCACCAAAGTTTGCTACGTCCAGCCTGTTGTGAGTCTGTGTCTGTTGATGCTGTTCAGCCAGTAATTACCAGGTTTGGGTTTTGATCCAAAAAGGTCGGATTCCTAGCTGTCGTCTTACCTTCTTTTTATGAATGAATGAAGGTCTGAGGATATCGCAGATGACGCAATTTTGTGATGCTTAATGTGATTTCTTTTAAAAATCGTGATTTGCTTAGCAACATCACATTGAATGGCTAAATTAACTAAGGAACAGCAATAAAGAAAGGTGCTGAAACTATGGTGACTGTGTTGTACTCTTCAGGATGATCATCTGAAGTAAAAATATCATTTCAGTCTCAGTAAAGGTGAAGATCAACATCTGCATAATTAAAAAGTTACTGCATCTACTTTTGTTACTCTAAGCATATGATCACAACCTTGTGTGACACAGGTGACAACACTCAGGTGATGACACTCTCAGGTGACGACGCTCTCAGGTGACGACACTCTGGCGTACTGCTGAAAGTGAAAATGCTCGTGCTATTTTCTACAAAAATAAAGAAAGAGAATTGAACTGATCACAGTAGTCAGTGGCATAATATCAACCAACCTCCGACTCAACAGATTCCAGAAATCAGGAGGCTGCAGCCGAGAGGGAGGACAGGTTTGGTTAGTTTCAACAAACTGGTTTGTGTTTTCAGAAAGTATTTGTTGATTTATTTATAACCTTTATTAACCAGGTTAAAAAATAAAATAAAATAAAGAAAAACCTCAAATAAATTCAAATCCAGGGGTGGAAACAGCTCAGTCTGTAGGATTCTGGTTGAGAAGCTTGTTCTTGGTTCAAGCCCTGGTTGCAGATACAAGAGTGAGTGAGCAGGAGACGGCGCCTTCAGAACACTGAGGTACCCTTGAGCAAGGTACTGAACCCCCAAATGCTCAGATAGGGCCCTGTGATGACCTGGCAACCCATCCAGGGGGGGGATCCTGCTTTCAGCTGGGATAGGCTCCAGCACCCTCCCCGTGACATTGCAAAAAAAAAAAAATAATAATAATAATAATCAGTCTAAACTTTGTTTGGCACCAAACGCTGACATCACCTCATAGTCCCTGATCTTCACAAGGCCAGTCTTCTCAGTTACTGACTATTTCGTGTCAGTAAAGGTGAAGGTGTGGACTTTAGACTCCTATTGAAGGTCCACAGCCTGCTTTTCTTTAAGCATGTAAAACAAACAGACTGATGCGAAACAGATGTGAGCACAGGTGTAACACCACTGCTCTTCACCACTATATTCCAGTGTTTCACACAGCAGAAAAAGGAACGAGCAGGTCCAGCTTTAGTTTTTCCCCAGTGTTATGAGACCATTTATAAGAAATTAAAACTGAACGATCTTCTGCATAAAAACACTATTGTGAAGCATCTGAAGTGCAAATTGTTCTTTTCCTGTCTCTCTGGTGATGACAAAACTGTGAAATTCAGCAGTTTTTGTGGTCCTGAGCTCCAGACCATTGTCAGAAGCTCTGGAATTATCAAAAGAGAGGTGGCTCGTGTTCCCAGGAGTTCGGTGCGCTCCAAGTCATCCTTCATGCCGGTGCGCGCTGCCTGTGTGCATGTGGAAGCAGGTGTGGTGGCAAGACAGTGAAGGCCTCTCCGGCTTCGCCTGCACTGTTGCCCACTTGTTAATGACCAAGCTGTGGGAAGCTGCTCCTCAGTGGACGCTGTTATAAAGCACTCAAAGCCAACGGGATGGCAGCAGGCTCACTTCCTGGCCCCGGGGCTCTCTGTGGAGAAGGAGACATGCCTCATGCTTTGTTTTCCTGCTCAATGGAATCCCACACGAGAAGAGAGGTATAAAAGGAAACGTGTTTGATTTTGAGGCTAAATTCAGCGCATCTCTACAGATTCTCAACGAAACTTTTCCATCCTTTGTTTCTCAGGCGTGAATGTTAATTTAAAAGACACAGTGGGAATATTAACATATAGATGATTATTTCTCTGGAGGTTGACATTGGTGCTGACAGGCTTGTTTAAATTTACAGTGAGTGAAAACACGCAGAGAACTTTGTTCCCATCTACCGGTATGTTTCCAACTTTTAGAAAGTGGTTTCTAAAACTTACATTCACACCAATTTTCACACTTCCCTAAAGTAAATTGAAACTGTTTGTAAAAGTACAGAATGTGAAAAAACTGTGACAATAAAAATGCTAAAGGTATTCATCACAATGTGAAAGAACCTCTTCGTGCAAAACACAGTGGCAGATGGTACAGTGTAATTTAATATTTAATTTAATGCTTGTTCTTTCTTTTGTTTCTATATTTGTATTTGCATACAATGCTCAAAAGAATGCTCAGAACAATGTTTTACTTTGTTTAAAGCATGCATATTTAGGAGAAAAATGACTTTTTTTTTTTTGCAGTTTAACCTAATATTTAGCAACCTAATAACTGCAGTATCCACAGATGTAGGTATCCAAATTAATTTGTGAGAATTACTCCCCTACATTAATTCAAGATTGTTATCAAGCACATTTATGACAGACATGGCCTTGATTTCAAACGTCACTTATAGAGATAATGAAACAGCAGAGCAAAAACTCATAATATTTTGATTCCGATTACAATAGAATTTCTTATTGTTTTGCAGCAGGTTGTTGTTATATTACAAAGTTATTTAATGTGTAAATCAAAACCAACACTTTGGTTTGGCTGAGGACAAAATAACAAAAAAGTGGTGAATGCTCATATTCATGTTACCTGAAAACTACAGTATTTATTGCCATTTTATGTCGAAACTTAGAATGTAATGCTAAAATATGAGTCAGAATGAAAAAAAAACAATCCGAATATTTGGAATTTTTTCAAAACATAAATTAAAATTCACCAGCAATTCACAATCACATAGAGTGGCATTAAAGAAATGAATTACTATGTAATTTGTACGACTGTACGTCAGGAAATATTATAAACTCTCACTATTGCTATTACTATTGCTATTACTGTAAAGGTAAGGGATTTAATCTGAGTTTGTCACACATCAGGCAGTGTGACTCGTGTGGCTTGCACCGGGGGCAGCTATGGGCTTTATCTCAACAAAAGACCATCAAATGTGAGTGTAATTACTGCCACAAGCAATAAAACAGCCACTGCATTCCATAGCAATGGTGAGAGCGTGTCCAGGAACAGAGGCACTCCGCCGACCGTCCCGTGTGGGCCACAGCGTGAGTGATGACAGCGCAACATGATGGAGTAAGGCGTAGAGAAGCAGACCGCACGGAGTACATTTATAATCTGTAATTGATAATGTAATAAAGACTGTGAATAGCCTCAGAGTGACTCCTCTGCGCACCAGCTACTGTCATGACCACAGAGCAGCTGTTCGGGGAGGGGATGTGGGTTCTTTCCACCAAAATTACAAGCCCCTTTTGCTCTGTTGTCTGTCAGCTCTCTCTTTATCACCGACCACCTCCACCTCTTTTTGCGCTCCACGAACTGTGTGACATGGAATTGACATGTAGGTTCGGAGGCAACATGATGCTACTGAGCTGTGATGTAAAGGTAGCTACAAGGCCTCTCAAATACATCCATGCTAGAGTGGGCATCACGGTCTCACCACTGGGTTCAGCTCAGCTGTAGGCCTGTGAGAGGAAATGAGGCGCTCCACGCTCTCTACACCAGCAAGGTCAGGCTGGGCAGCCCACGTGGAGGAGGTCACGTGACCGTCTGGGATTTGAGGCTGCTGAGATGGAAGTCAAAATTTATGAAGGCTGACAATGATTAACCACACAACCTCCTTGGCACATACAGGGAACATGGACTCTCAGATGCTCAGCTCGACTGCCACAATCCACAGTGCTGACAGGCAGAGTTGTGAAAACTACCAACAACCATAAAAATGTAAGAGTTGTTGCCACCACTGTAAATACTCCTGCAGTAGGTGTTGACATTTTTGCGAATTTTCTAAAAATAATCAAAATAAATAAGAATTCAAAATAAAACAAAACAAACAAACAAACAAAAAGCAAATAAGCTAATGAATATTCATGTTGCTGAATACTAAAACACTTTTAGAGTACTTCTTAGTTTTTGTACTTTGTACTATATTGGTATTCCATCATATATGTTATGTAACAGAGACATATGGATTAAATGTACAAATGATCCTAAAGGAGTAATAGCGTCCAGCTGTGTGTGTGATTGCCATGAAGCCTTCAGAGGTTGCTTGCAGCTTGACAGTGTGTCTCACTAAAGTGACGAGGTCGGGGGTGGAGGTGCATACTGGTCAATTCGAAGGCTAAAGTGGGAGCTTTGGCTGCGCTCCTTCCTAATGCCCCACGGCACCTCCACCATTAGCATTCCCCGCTGCGACTTGGGTTCATAAGACTAATGGAGTTGCTACCTGGGGACATTAATTGTGCGTGACACCACTCGGAGGCTTTTGTGCACTCACACTAATATCACCGTGCCTGCCTGACAAAGCGCCCGAAAACATTACAAACAAACCCCAAATAACTGCCAGCATTCTGCTGCAGCTTGACAGGAGTGTGTGATTTTGGTGTGTGTGTGTATGTGTGTGAGGCGGTTTTGGGGGTTGACTTACAGATTGTTATACAACCTGAGCAGCCAGTGATATGTTAAAGAAAACAAGTGTCTTGCCCGAGTGTATGCATGATTTCATCCTCACACAACTCCCACAACAGCTCACATCAAACTTCTCCTTCACCATGACACATGCATGACATCATTCACTAAAAATGCAATCCTGCCTACAGGCGAATGGCTCCCACCCCCCCATCCCCGCCCAAAAGAGTGTGTTCATCCTGCAGGGCTGTGATGGTGTCTTTAAAAACTTATTGCTGTTGTCCGTGGTATTTACAATAGAATAGAATAGAATAGAATAGAATAGAATAGAATAGAATAGAATAGAATAGAACAGAAGCTTTTTGTTATTGTTGTTGTTTGTGTGATAACCAAATATGATCACTAAATATTAAACATCAATTTCCATTAATGCATTTTACACAACTGTACCTAAAGTGAAACTTAAGTATTGTCATAGTATCTATGATGTTGCTGAGTTGTAATGTTACTTGTATTAAGCAAATATAGTGTATAATATAATGCTATATTAACCATAATACACATCAGTGATGTGACTTATGGTGAAAACATGGGGGAATATTCATACATTTCATTAAAACATCTTCTATACTTTGAACATTGTGAACATTCAGCATAAAGAGGTTGTGTAGAATATGGATAAAAGTTCAAATGCTGCGTGCACTGAGAGGGGGGTAAAGGGTGGTGGCCCCTCTCCAGAGAGTCAAACCAATTTACACTTCCATAATTACATTTGTATTTACATTACGGCCACGGAAAGTTGATCTGTCATTTCCGATCCTTATTCCCTCCTTATGTCCATTTTTTTCACTGCAAGCTGGAGAAAAAAAACATTATCCTCTTTTTCTCACGGCATGTACTTTCAAGCTACAATAAAGCGAGAGCCATGTAATGAAAGTCAAAAGCATTCCCATCAGATATGCTGAAACATGGCTTCAGAAGACCCATTCAACGAGATAAGATGATAATTTGATTTCTCAGATCGGCTGAACGGAAATGCCTTGTCTGGGCATTTTGAAAAGCAGAATCCATTACTTTTTCTTAATTCACAATGGCATAAATTAAAGGATTTCAGCAGGCCATTAACTCATTCATTATTACCCTGGGTCAAGATTACTGAAGCACAGGGCAAAGCAATATGAAGGGCTGTTTCTTCTAGTGTCAGGTAATGATGACAGTAGGGGTCTGAATCCTCTGCAGTTACTAAAATTACCTCCAATTCTTGTTTATTTGATTTTTTTCTCTTTTTTTTCGCTGCAGAGGCAGTGGTGAACATTAATAGTCACATGTGTAGATAATCTTGTTGAAAAAAAAAATATAAATAATTTCGATTCCATTTGTTCTGTTATGTTGCTGGCAATTGTAGGGCCATGGTCGACTGTTTCAGATGATATGAAGTGTAAGAAGAGGTGAAACTACTGAAGGAAGGTGTAAAATTAGTTTTGCGTCAGCACAAAAATGAAACCCACTGAGCTATTTTTAATTTGGTGCGTAAGAGCGTGATATGAAGTATGAAGGGATACAAAACGGAGTGCCAAGGCTCCATGTGTGCACAAATTGCTGCCCCGCTTGCCACAGCAGACATAATATATATCTAATTTGTTTGGTGCGTCCCTGTAGAGAAACGCAGTTGTCACATGGTGTGCTTTCTGTACTGGGAGCTGGTGAGGTTTGCCAGAATTAATCCAGGTGGAGATTAAAGTGTCTGTGAAGACCAGCTCAGGTGCTTTGCAGCTCGGCGCCGATTTGGGACCTGTGTAAAAGAAGATGAAATTAAAGCAAATAAAAATCATATTAAAGAATATTACAGCCTAACAGCCATTAGTCTACAGTTTCCTGTCAACCTTTGATGGATTCCTCACTTAGTCCAATGAATGGTCTAATGGCATTGATAAAATCACTTGCAACCCAACAGAAAGCTGCGTAAATCACTGATGCATGTACGATACGGAGAGTGATTTTTCTTAAAGAGACAGTTCACCCCAAACACACTTTTATCATTGGAACGTTTATTCATCAACACTTATTTTAAGTTTTAGAGAAATCAGCTGTGGAGTTTTCTGCCATTTTTCAAACAGAATGGAAGTGAAACTTCACACGATGTTCAAAGCACATTTGAAAAAAGTTTAACCTCAAAATTCTGCACAGACCGACAGCACTATATTCTTTACACTTACCCCCCCCCACACACACACACACATACACACACACGCATGCACGTGAAGTTGTGTTAAGCTTACTACCCATTACTAAAAGTAGATAAATTAGTTACAAATTGGCTATTGTTGTGCTTCTATCAGTCCATGAGATAAGGAACACATTTCTTGTTTTCTGACATGAGAAGATAATTTACTATTGTTTTGTCACATCTTCCCTAAATCTGTTCATTTATGTCCAGGTCGTGATCCTTTAAGAGGGATCAATTTGGTCGGCAGCAAAACTCAGGACATTCTTTTAGTGAATTAGCAATGCAATCAGTAACAAAAACAATCCAGCTGATGAGGATGTCATTTGATATCTCTTCTGTTAGATTCCATCAAGTAATTTTTGGTGATGTTATGGTACATTTACATGTCGACCATGTAGGCCAGTTGAAACAGAAAAATTGTCCGTATAGCAGAGTGACGCTTGCACATTTTATAGTTTGACAGTGAAAAAAAAAAAAAAATCAGTGCATTACTGCAGCTCTTCAAACCACCAGTTCAGTTGTATCTTTGACCACATAAACATATTTTTCACATATATGGGTTCTTTGTTTTAGCTTCCTGGAGGTGCTGAGGTACCTGGCTTCAAAACAGATCCATACACATGCACAATAGATGAGTCCATGAATGCAGAGGCAGACCTGCAGCCAGTGGAGTGCAACCGACAGTGAAAATCATTCGGTATCCACTGACCTCTTTGCTATTTCTTCCTCTCCCAACTCTTTTTTTTTCTACTTTTGTGGAAAAACCCTTTCTATCACTGTCAGGATATGAAAGGATAAAAACTCTACTAGCAGATGAGCTGTCTGCTCGTGTTCTGTGCTGGACTGCGGCAATAAACCAGGCTTCTTGCCCCGTTCCCCTTAGTTTTAGTTTGAAAACTGAATTGGGACCTGGATTTATTTGGTTTCATAATTTCAGCAGGCAATGAGCCTCCTCGAGACCATGGGTATGTGGGGAGGATTTGCAGCAGCAGAAAAAAAGTGGTTTTCTTTGTAAAGCAGTGTGCTTATAATCTTTGTTTTTATTACTCGCATTATCTGTGAAAAAGCTCTCTTGCCTTGTTTGCCCTAACATGTTGCATACATTCTTCTGCAACGTGACACACAAAAAAGATATGAAAGCATTCAATCTGTTTAATTAAGACAGCTTAGTAGTAGCACCCGGTCACAGGGTGCTTAAGCTAATTACAGTATTAATTACAACATTAATTAAATGACATAATTGCCTTTCAAAACAATGACTCCTGCATCCCCGGTAAGGTAAAGGGTTAATTTAGTGTGGAAGCAAGCATGCATTATTTACATGCATGGATGAATAATACATTTGAGAAGTAGGCTTATAAATTAGCTGGCACGAAGAAAAGCAAAGCTTAGCGGCTAACAAAAGCTGATTTAAATAGCAGTCTCAAATGAATGTTTTTATGAGTTATGGTCACAGAGCAAGGGGGTAAATCTATTTGATCACTATCTCTTCGAGGAATAAACTTCAATGTGCGAAGGAATCAGATGTGTAATTTCATCAGTACCATATGATAAATCACAAAATCTGACATGCTGGAGGTAGAATTACTGGTGAGACATCAATATTTACTGCGCAACTATGGTTTTTGTTATTAGACAAAGGATTTAATTTTCAATCTACCCTTGAATGTAAAGGTTCGATTCTATCCTACTTATTTCCTTCAAATCTTAGACAACCTTTGAGGTGGCATTCATCCTCTATGTAGGTGAGGTAGAGATGCTCTGGAAAACATGCTGAAGAAATGTGGAAAAAGAAAAAAAAAAGAGGAAAAGGCGAGGAGCAGAAGAGCTGACGAGGTAACACGCTGAGCCACAAACACTTTCAATTTCCATGGCGCAGACATACCAAGAAAAAAAATTACATCTCAGCCTGACGAGTGACTAATCAAGGCGAGCGAAATGGTGCTGCAATAAATTACTCCACTGTGAAATAAACCACACAAACAGACTGATGATAATAAATGTAAATTATTTCTGGGGAGAAATTTTCCTGCTACATGAGTAATACGAACCATCAGGAAGGAGTCTTCCTTAACATTAATTACAGAAAATGACAAGTGAGCTGACAAGCAGGAAGGCTCATTATCTGAAAACATATTCACAACTTTGCAATTTGCGCAAGATGGACTCCAGCTAAATTAATCTCCTTTTTTTTTTTTTTTTTTTTTTTTGCATGAGCCGCTTCTAATTTTCATGTTATTAACAGGTTTGCAGCATCACTCATTGCTTGTCACCCTAATCAGGTTTTTTTTTTTCCAGCATGTTCGGGAAACCGTAGTGTCATTTAAAAAGGATCAGGCCTCATAATGTGCTCTCCATCACATGTCTGAATCTACAAGGTTGCTTTTAATAAGGTTCATTTCTCCTTTTTGCTCAACTCTTGCTCTGGTGAGCTTTTATTATCACTCCTTTCAAAGAGGAAGGCACTGGTGCAAGAGAGGGTGGCTTATCTCAGCACACAAATCATAGAGCAGAACTTTATTCGGTTCTATGTGACATAGTCCCCAATAACACACACAAACACACACCTATATCTTTGTGATTACTGTCATATTACATTCTCCAGCTCCTTACTCTAACCCTGGCCATCACAACTCAATACCTAACTCTAACCCGGACCTAAACCCAGTTCTGACTTTCACCTTAAAACCAAGTCTTAACTCTCTAACAGAACTCTAAAGCTGTGAGGGTCAGCCAGCGCTCCTCATGGATTGCAGTGCAGCGTTCGCCACCATCACACCCATAAAACTGATCCAGAAGCTCGTTGGTCTGGGTCTGGAAAAGGTCTGTCTGCAGCCGGTTCAATGACTGACTGGCCAACACCACGTCCTCAGCACTGGTCCTCAAAAGTGATGCACCCACTGGGAGGTGTCCTCAGCCCTCTGCTGTCCTTGTTGTTCACCCATGACTGTGCTGCCCACTCGAGCACAACTCCAACATTGTCCCGAAATTTGAAGATGACACGACCAGCCTGGGCCTCATCACAGACAACAATGAAACTATTGAGACAACAGAGACGATAATGGACTGTACAAGACAGAGGGGCTCACCTCACGCATCTACTTCATTACATAGATATTTTTGTTTGTTTATTAATTTTTATTCTAATTTTCCTCGTACCGAGTTGACTGGACCTTCTTGTCCACATTTCATTGTAATGTCTGCCCTGTGTTATTACATATGTCAAATAAAACTTGAACAGATGTCCTCACTTGTTGAAATTGTACTTGTAGAGTACAAGAAAACAAAATCACTCACTGAAACACACACGCACACACACCCACATGCTCAAAGCTTTCTTTTATTTAAATTTTACACAAATGTATTAATGAATTAATAAATCACAGCAAATTTGACATGTTTGACTAAATGTAATCTAGAAATTTGCTGTATTGCAAACCCAGTTTCATTGCAGGCGTTATGATAGCTGAGGAGGAAATGCATATGTCATGCAAATTTAGCTCAGAGAGAATAAGTTTCAGGGTGAAGCAAATGTTATGAGGTTGTAGTCCATAATGGCAGAGCAGGCTTTATCTGCTCTCTCTCTCTCTCTCTCTCTCTCTCTCTCTCTCTCTCTCTCTCTCTCTCTCTC
>BJFM01000727.1:8134-49213 GCA_016586285.1 Arothron firmamentum | reverse complement strand
ACACACACACACACACACACACACACACACACACACACACACACACACACACACACACACACACACACACACACACAAACGCGCTCTAATTACATTTCACAGATTGTGCTACAATAGCTGCTGGTAACCTTTAGTGGATAAGCTTTTCAATAATGGAAAGTACACATTTTCATATCTATTTTTTTCCACTGCGCCTCCCATTTATTAATTTGCTGAACACAATAAAACAAAGACTCCATGTAATGTGCTCCTTTGCTCAAAAGGCGCTCAACAAGATAAAAACACAAAGCCATCTCTCTGTAATGAAGAATGGGTTTGCATGTAAACAACAGCATAATGTGTGACTGATTCTGTTTGAAAAGCCATTTGCTTAATAACGCTAAAATGGCACCAAGATTCATTTGTATCTCAAAATCCTGCTTTGTTTTATCTCACCAATCCAAATTATTATGGTTTGCCAAAATTCACTGTATGAACCATTTAAAATACAGTATAATATATGTCATATATGTGTTTCTGTATAAATACAGTGTTTGTGTGTGATTATTAAATTAAATTAATTCAAAAGAGATGAATATTGTTTTGCTAGTGTTCTATTTACCTTCCCTGTCAAAGCCACTCTTCTTTTTGCTGTACAGGTACAATTCTATATTATTCGGTTCAGAAAGACCAGATTGTGGCCTTTGGTTAAATTCCAACCGCAAACATGTTTTCTTTGATCCAAATCAGTGATGGCAGCTGCTACAAGGGATTTTTAATTGAATGATTATTGTATTAAACAGTTACTTTTAATGGAGCGTGCACCTCTGCAATTACTTCCGCTTTGAGAAGCTGAACCCTGGGCAGGTCTTCACAGCCACAGGCATTTGGTTTGCTTCCAGCCGACTGGTCACTGTTGGTGTGAAGCCATCCTCCAGTCAGCTAGGAGAAACAACCAGGAGAAAAAGACTTACAATATGATGCAGTCACGCAACAAATCACAGCATTTATGTTTGACTGTTCCCGACAGCAGCACAGAAGGTTCTCTTGATTTCCATCTCTAACTTTGTTTCAGGTATTAAAGAAAGATGTCTGATAGCTTCTATTAGAGGAAATCAGAGTAACTCATCTAATCCTGTGATATCTTTTCTGATTGGATCAATATTTGCAGGAGCAGTCATCTTATCCACACACAGGAATGAAATATTGAATGAGAACGCTGGCCGCGGTTTGTCGTAAAGCCAAGCACGATCCCAGATTATGTGATCATTCATGAAGGATTCTGATAACAGAAGGATGAAAAGAAAGATGATCACACTGTCAGACAGCCTCCAAATGCAAATAACAACTAAGTTTTTATCTGTGAACATATATGTTTGCCTATGAATGTACTGTATATACAGTATGTATGGGATTAAACTCTATGAGTATAGGTTTAAACACAATTTCGCTATATTATCGAATTTATCCAGACAAAAAGAATCTTCAACAGATCAAATTACTGTACATCAGTGGAGGCAAAGACTGGCTGCCCCTTCCTCAGTTGCTGACTCATTGTTCCATCTTGTGAGCTTGTGTGCTGTGTGACACATAAAACCCACCCTTATTAACACATGATTAATAGGTGATGCTGCATCTGCAAAACGCTGAAAGGCAAAAGGCTAACAATGGATCCCCAGTGATGACTCCTAAACCTGCTACATTTGCTGTTGAACTACTACATGTATAAATGCGTTTTTTGTACACACAGTTGTTACAAAGTTATGCTCCTTTTACACGCAGAGCAATTAGAGCGTATGTTGTCTGTTGGTATTAGGTAGAAGGCCAACAGAACAGTGGATTTTTCTGGAATCAGCTATTTCGTTTCTAGTTTGTCAATGGAACATGAAGTGAGGGTTATTGGCTAGCTTGTGGTCCATTAGAAACACGGCGCATGTGCAGCTGATTGCTACAAAAATGTGGCAGGAATCCTGTGAGCCTGTGGAGAAACAGTCAGACAGTCCTGAGGAAACTCAGGAACTTCTGGAAATTCAAAACACTTGCTGTATCCCATAAAGAGATTTTAGGTTGGTCCATTCTAGTGAGCGTCCTCATACCTGTGAGAGGAAGAAACTGATTGGCTTCCAGGGAGCGCTGAACTCCCCCCAACGTTGTCCTTTGTCACCAGCATCTCACCGGAAAACCATGTCCCGATGTGCACTCATGTCACTACCTGCATCAATCGGCGTCATTAGTCTACCCGTCTGTCTGAGCCAAATAATTCAAAATGATCTCCTAAACATCAAGGGGCGTTGATCATAACGCAACCTAATATGTTATGCAACTTTGTATTACTACTGCCTATATACTGACCTTGCCATAGATCTGCGCTCTCCAAGTTCTTTTTTAGTTTACAACAGTGTAACTGAAGTTTTGCTGTGTAGCATTAATACATTTAATTTACTCAAATCCTTCCGATGTGTTTGTGCTAAACATCTTTAAATATTTTGTTGTAATCACCTTTTCTTTAAGTAGCAGTGGGCCAACCTTACCGACGGGAAAATTACTAATAACATCAATCACCTGTCTAAAAAGTAAAACTCCACATGTTAGTCAGCCCCTTGGTGGCACAGAAAACGTACTTAATTTCCCTCATTAACCCAGGAACCTCCCTTTGTAGTACAGTATCCAAGTGTTTTAAGCGAACATAGCTGTGTGGCACTCACACAATGAGCTCTGTGCATTTCTAACAGTATTCATTATAATGTTCCAAAATTAAAAAAAAATAAATTAAAAAAATTAAAAAAAACAAAACATATGTACCGGTATATATAAAATACATACCTTACTATAATGCCTGGTGAAAGAAAAGAAAAAAAGCACACTATAGAGAAATTACACTAGGAAGCATTTAGAAATGAATGTAAATACCAAAACAGACAAGTGTATAAAGCATAATGATATTTGGTATTTTAGAAACACAGTAAAAAAATTCTGTCATGATAATGAACTTTAGCGCCTGAGTTAGGTCAGTCAAATAGGCACAGACAACAGTATTTCCTTCCTATCTATCTCGAGGTCAGACAAGACCTATATCTCATTTCACTGTCTTTGATTTCATAATGCTCTCGTACCCTGGAAAATGAGTAGCACGACTGATTGCTTTTTGCACTTTCTTGTGAAGTTGTCATCGCTCTCTCGCCTCTTTAACAACGCTGGTCAAACTGGAGTCCACCCTCTCCTCGCAGCCTCTCGAAAATCCATCACCACACATCTCTGTCAACTCCGAGGAGACTCATAGTCGGGTGCACGGAGTCGTTCGTGTGCGCCCGAGTGTCGGTGGATCTAGGATGGGGAAATGCTTGGTTGCAGAGAAAACCTGCACGAAATTAAATTCTCCACTTGGCTGAGTAGGGGTGACTCGTCCTGCTCTGCCAGCCTGTTCCTTCATTATTCCTGGGCTGATAACTGACTGAACGGGATGTCTTGTCTGTTTAATGCTAGCTCAGCTGCTTCATGGGAGGAACGGGCTTGTCAGTCTCTGCTATAACACACTGTATTACCATCTCCACTTCATTTATTTGGCTCAGATTTCACGTCAAGCCACATGTCCCCCAACCCCCCCCAAAAGATACTTGCAATTCAGCACTGCTCAACCTTTGGCATCTCTTAGGAAACTATTCAAAATAACCTGTCTAAAATTTTCATTAAAGTGTCATTTAGATGTCACAGCAACTGTTTCTCTTGGAAACAATATAAAGGTGACCTTAATTGCAGATTTTCATAGTGCCATCTAGTTTTTCTATGTGTGGAACACTGTCGCAACTGGAGGTTCAAAGCTGTGGAAAACACGCAGAAACTGAATATTAAAACGTAGCCCCGGACCAAGACACAAGCTACGACACGCACACGGAGGTGCTAATGCATATCTCTGCCTTGTTCTAAAACAACCCTTGTTTTTTACCTATTGAATAATCTCCATATCTAGTTTTAAGTTTTGTTTTTGTTTTTTTTTTTATTATTTGATTAGCAATTCTACATACGATCATCTCAGAATGAAGAAGAAGAATCAAAGAGCCATCTCATTTGCTTTCAGTAACACCCACTTTAACACCTTGATCTAAAAGTCATGTTTCACGGTATTAATCTGCATCCTACTACCTATTGCTTGCTGCCAGGCATCCTCTCATAATTCATTGGATTCATTGAGAAAATCATTTGATGTTTTAAAATTTTCATTAGCTGGTCCACCTGGAACCACCTACGACACTTCAATTCTTCAAGTTTTCTTCTCTATCTCACAGAGTTTCACCAAGAATCTAAGGGGTTCTAAGGGAATCTAAGGGGTTCAAAGGGAATCTAAGGGTTTTCCAGAAATGAAACCTGAAAAGTTCATTAATGGGAACTTTGTAACTTCTATGAAGTTACGCATTTTACCTACTGATTGGTGACCAAATGCTTTTCATACATGAAAAATCGACATATTAGTACCCAGTTTGGCTGTTCAACCCTACAACATTTTAAGAATATCCCACCTCTGAAGCTTTGGTGCTTTCATGATATGCATCCAATGTGATAATTCAGGGTGTGTGTGTGTGTGTGTGGGGGGGGGTGGGCGCTTAACTCTTCTGTTTAATTCTCTTCGTAAGTGATGTTAACTACATTCAGCAGTCATTGAGAATCGTGTCCACTCGTGGGCCTCCAGTGGGACTGTGTGTCCTGAGGTTTACTGTTGCTAGCCTGTCATGTCCACGTCAACAGCACTTATCGTCTTGTGTCTGAGTGCTGAGACATTTCCCAGGCATTTAGCTGCCTGTTTGTCTTCTCTTGATTTTCCCCTCCAAATCTGTCACACATCGTCTTCACCTGACACCTCACAGAGCGTTTCTCTCTCAAACACTGTCAAAACAAGCAGATCCAAAAGGAAGCGATAGCAGCAGGGAACCACAGATTGCTTATACATTATTCAAGTGCTGTACAATAATGACCTGTGTACACAAAACCAATCTATTGTCATCATGACCATTGACTTTATCAGCAGACTGCAGTCTGCTGAATTAGAAAATAATTAAAGAAGGATTAAAAATTAAAAGAAATGCACTATTTGTATTCACAGCAAGTTTGGAACAAGCTTTTAAACTCCAAATTATCAGGTGCTGTTTTATCTTTTTAAATATCCAGGGCTTTCTCCGTCCTCTTCTTTCTTCGAGCAAGAATGTTGGCATGAAAACAATGCACAATTCACACAAGACCTGGCTCTGAATTAAATACTGGCGTATTTTTCTCTATTATTTCAATAAGCGCTGAGTTTTAATACATTATTGATTTTCAGGTTGAAGCACGGGCCACTGCATTACCAGGGTTTCTAAAGCCCATCATGGCGTGACACTGCTGTACTTGTGAAAAATTATTCCAATTATGAAATCAACCAACGACTACCTCAAAAAGAAATCAATTGTTGTATTGGAAAGCATTTGTCCTGCAGTGGTGGTGAGGTTCTGATTAAACAGAACTGGGCATTAAATGGCTTATAGTTATGGTTTCTTTTTTCTGTTTCCTCTAAAAGACTACTTTACCCTTGATTCAGCTTGTTGTCTGTGAGCCAGCAAGACAATAGCATCATCATTGATTAGCTTTAATGAGGAGACTCACTATGTGAACTTAAAAGGCTACATTACGGCTATGAATTATGATAAGGAAACCATACACCAGTGCATTAGGAATATATTCATTATAACTGTACAAATGTCTCAAAGCTGGTCAAGCTTAGAAAGCCATTTCCAGAGTGAGCAAGAGTGTTTGCAGGGTCAAGTGCATGGTGTGTCTTTGGCGGTGGCTGGCTGCCCGAGTTTCCATATTGCAGTGTTCAATCATGCAGTGCCCTCATGCAGAAACCTTAAAGTCCATGGTCATAAATGCAGGAGAGCAAAATTCTCTGTCTGCTTTGTGCACTCTGACAAATATTGGTTCAGAACCAAAAGAACCCCCTCAAAAGATACCTGCAAGTGAGACACTTGAACCTGGCCTTGGAGGCCATCACTGGAGTGATGATTGACCTCTCCTCATTGCGATGGATTTGCCCTTCTAAACCAACAGGGACCAGACAGACAGATTTTCTGTAATTACACATAATAAGAACAATACATAATAAAAGAATAATAATATCATAAAAGAAATAGTAGAACCAGGAAACATTTCATAAACATTGTATAATTCACAAGAATTGTCGAGTATTCATACTTGTAATACTGTTCAAATTGGATCCACTTTTGTCAGCCTTTATTAAAATAGCAAAATAAGTGATGATCAAAATAATAGACCTAATGCATACATTTACTGAATATTTAATCATACAAAATACTGTTAATACCACATATTTTTATAATATTGCATTCATTTTTGTACATTTGTAGGTCACAGTTGAGCGTGTCCATAAAGCTCCACTATACTGACATTATTTCTTCATCATTTGTAAGGTTAGATTTGTACTCGTTCTCATTGGGAAGTGTTTTCAGGAATGGAAAGAGCTGGTAGACTCCAAGCTGCTGACCGAATCTCTCTCTCTCTCTCTCTCTCTCTCTCTCTCTCTCTCTCTCTCTCTCTCTCTCTCTCTCTCTCTCCATCAACAAGACTTTCTTCTGCAGCCAAATACTGAATGGAGCAATGAGGATCAGTTTTTACTGCTTGCTTGACTGTTGTTTGTTATTTTAACAAGTTCTGATATTCAGTTCTTTAGGATCAGATTCTTAGAATAGCAGCAGCAATCCAGGTAGAAACCACATTTGCTGTTAGGACGTCACAATGTTACATCAAGACAGATGAATAGGACAGGTAAATATCTTTACCAAACACTTTTTAAAATTTACTATTAGTTCATGAAAAGGTTTCTTCCAACTTTATGAAACTTTAAGGTTCTCTGGGATATTTTTCCTCGGTTGCTTATTTTACTAATACAATTTTAATGAATTATAAAACTACATAATACATTAAAGTTGATATATTGTAGTTAATAAAGAAAAATTTGCTTCCTATGTGGAGGATTCAAGTGTTAATTCTTGCTTGGCCAAATAAAATGATTCCAGTCTCATTTAAATATTCATAAAAATTTGCAGAATGGCCTATAAACAGCTTGGTTACAAAATAAACAGATGCTAACGTCAGACTCGATGTCTGTGAGAATCTGTCCACTAAATCCCAGCACAACAGTCCCTTCAGATGGCATCAGTCCAGTCTGTGCTGAAAGGTCTGCACACAATTGTTTTCAACTGTTCAAAATAGGGATAGAACAATATAATTACATGCCTGTGAGGTGTGCTCTCCCAGACTGCCAGATCATATATATATATATATATATATATATATATATATATATATGTATATATATATATATACATATATATATATATATATATGCACGAATGCATTTTGTAGCGAGGGATGATTCTTAAGAGAAAACGTAGGGGGAAATGTCAGACGAAGACCATTTTGCACGAGAACCTGCATGTTTTCTGAGCTGAATTATCTATCCTCCCCACCCTGTTTTTCCCCTCTTTCTGTGCACCTCATTCCCTCTGTCTCTAAATAATTGTGTTGGTTTACCCTTGTCCACGGGACCACACGACAACTACGACCAAGGAGGCTTGACCAGTTGGGTGCCGTCTCCCACCTCATTACCAGATGCAAATGAAACGGGTACACGTGTTTAATATTTAGTGGCAGCAGAAATGTCAGGCTGGCACCAGACAGAATTAAACAGCACTGTCAGCGCTGGTGAACTCGAGGCTTTCTCAGCTATTTCACTTCATATTGAGTTACTGTCACAATTTATTTCACAGCAGTGGAACGACTAGTGTGAAAATGTTCCTGGATGCCTTTAAGGATGGAAGGGGCATCAAAGAAGAAGCATGAAGGGTATTGTTCACATGAGGCTTTGTGTTTACTTTTGCTTTGTGAAAATGCCTCATTGTCTTCGTGTTTTGATATATATTCTAGTGAAGACAATTCATTGTATATTGTGCTAATTAAAAGAAAACGTGAAAGTTGGCAAAATCACAGTGTTGTTACAGTAATATTATGCAGACTGGACTCTGAGGCAAAGATCTCCAAGAGAAGGCTTTGGGTAAAGTAATCCTGATGATCCACACCCGTATCAAATGTGTCATCCAGGCCATGCCAGCATGACATGGGGGATTTAAGAGCATGTGTGAATTTCCCTGCTGCAGATGGCTCAAAGAAAATATGCCCAAAAATATCTGAATGTGTTTCTGGGAAAAAAAAAAAAAAAAAAAAAAAAAAAGGTCCATATTATCACATTTAATAATAAAGGAAGTGAATGTTTAGCAAGGTGGGGGCCATACCACCTCCATGTATGAGCAACAATGATACTAACTTGGCTAAGGCCATTTTTTTCCAGCCATATTAGATGTTGGTAGAAGCCGTGCTGACGGGTACAGTTTGTTGGTGCAACGACAATCTGTTTTTTATTCCACTGGGAATGTTCCTGGGTGGCAGGATTTGTCATAGCCTTCCGAGCATCTCGAGACAGTGAGTTGTTATTGATGCTATATAAATAATCCACACTAAAATATCCATAGCCAGTTTCCCTCGGCAGTACGTGCCAGCAAGAAGCAATTAGATTTTTTTTTTGAAAAAGAAGAAGAAATGCAGTTATAGAGGTGCAGCACTTTGTGAGTTCTCCTTCGGGTTCCAGAAGACATTGTGTTTGGATGGCCTGGTAAAGCGTTGGAGTTTGTGATGCAGAGCAGGTTCAGTGTTGCAGACGGGAGATGCGGTGCCTGGCTTACATCTATCTCTGTAGCTGAGCAGATAAATGGAAAAACGTGACCCAAATGGCCCAACATCACAGTCATGGTAGGAACATGTCCTAACAATGTGGAGCCGGGAGGGTTCTCCCAGATCATTACCAAAGATCAGCCTGCAATTAATTCCAGCACTAAATGAATGTCTACTGCTTGCAGCCTCTCTACATTAGATTAATCATGCAAAAATAAAGAAAATCATCTCAGTATCACGTTCAACTGATAAAATGTTCTTTAATGGTCAGCTCTTTTTTTGATCAACATTTCCTGTTGTCTCCAAAAGCTGACTTTTTTTCACAGCCTTTATTGTATAAAATGGTGTGATCTTTCGACTGCCCTTTGTCTTGGAAGAAAAATTAATTCTCATTTGCATTACCACATCTAAATGTCAGCCACCGCTATTTTGTTAGACATTAGTAAAGCTGGCAGCAAGAGGTGCTGGATAATTGCACTCAGCCTAGCAGAGGGATTTACATAATTTCAGACAGCAATTAAAGAATCCTTGGGAATTTTCTCTCTGGCCTCTCTCTCTCACTCTCTACCTCTGGAGCAGCACAAAAGAAGCATTCGTTTACATTAAGCTCCATGCTCCTTGCTGTTCATTTGCATGAAATTAAAGGTTTTCATGATCTTGAACAGCAGGGTAACATTTTAAATGCTGTTTTAAAGCCCTCACCTTGGAATAATGAAAAGCTTCAATGTTTTTCTTCCTTAGGAGGAACTCTGAGTGCACTAACTGCCCGCCAAACTTTTTTCTTTTCTTTTCCACTCACTTTGACAATGTAGGTTGATGATTTTTGCAGTTAATTTCTACGGCTGAATAAATTGCAGCTGCGTACTTGTTATAGCTAACAGAAGCCTTGTTAGCTTTGCTGGCACAATTGTGTACCCGTAATGTTTTGGGAGTCTTTATATCACTAAAATGGACAGTTTAGTTCTGTTCAAACTCAACGAACGTTGTGCTTATAATGGGATATTTTAAAAATAGTGTGCTGTTGAACAGAGCTGATGACAATTGACTACCGGTTAAATATATGAAACCACGCTTACCCCTCTGGTGCCCCAGTGGTATGTTAACTGTTTAGTAAGGATTGGTTAATTTGGTAACCTTTCCTATATCTGTTCTTGGAAACTGCTGATGTAATAAACTGTGTCTCTCCATATCAGAAGGAATTCATATAAAACTGTCCCTGTCCTTTGTAAAACATTTAGGTTTAGATACAAACCTAAATAAGCTGTATTTTGGGGAATTTATTGTCGTTTTTAACACCCTGACACCACCACCAGAACCAGAATTACCACTGCATTTCGCATCACCTTCCATCTTCTCCTCATCTCGAGCTCTCTAACCTCCATCTTCCCAGCCCCTCCGCCACCTGTACATCCATCAGCGTGCTGTCATGGTGGCGGGACTTCAATGCTCCCTCCTGATGCGGCCATCAAGGCCCTCCATCTAACACAAGCCGACACATCATAATAACAGTAAGAGGCCTTTCCTGTCCGGTGTCATGCTTGGAGAGATTAGTTCCTCTCCACAAAACCAAGATAATTTGCTTTTGCTGAAATGCGTTTGTAGATCGTATTTTTTCAGGTTAACTAGTTCACGGGTGGAGATGAGACACTTGCTGCACAGTGTTTGCTCCTTTCTACTTTTATTGCTTTCATCTGTTTAAAGCGCAAAGCAAGCAGCTTTTCTTGCAGGTATATGGTGTGTGGTGAAGCCTATACCTACTCCAAAAAAATGCTTTTGAAAAACACCCAGATTAAAACTCAATGAACAAAAATCAAATGGCATTAAATAAAGAAAGAAAATGGAGACAATGAATAAAAATGAAGACGTGGGAGACCTATTTTTTGCTTTTTTAAAACTGACTCTTGGGTAATGTGTGCTACCTTTTCAGTCTTTACTTAAAATACTATGGATACCTGGATACCCATGTGTTTATACCTTGCAGTTGACTAGTGAGGGCATGGATGGCTGCATGTCTTTGAGTTAATTTCTGTAGGTATAATGTCTGTTTCATTCTTTATTAATCATAGAGGGACGCTCCCGATTCCCTGTGTCTATGAAGGGGCTGTGCTTCCTGTCTTCTCGCATTTGCTGCACGATCATATTTCATAAACACCGCATTTGAATTTTTATGTACAGAGTATGCAATATTCATGATAAACTGAATATGTAAATAGGTAACCTTTATTTATGAGCCCCTGCCGGAATCGTACTCTTAAGTATTACTGGGGATGATAAGACGGATGGACAGAGATGTTAGTTACGAGGCATACATGAGTAGCTGTAAAGTGATTAATAATTAGCATCTTAATCTATCAGGTTGGGCCTTACAGAGCTATCTTGCTGTTTGTTTGTTTTTTTTTAAATGAATTATCATGTGTTTTATTGACAATGGCAAAATTCTACTTTTTATCCTAAAGGAAGACTGAAGAAGAGACACATATGCTGCTGGCGCTACACTGAGGAATATCTGCAAATGCATTTGAATGAATCCCCTTAGAAATGGCCCCCAAACCAAGTCCAGCCTGTGCCCAAATACCCCCATTTAATCCTAATTCTACATTCCATTACGTCTCCCGCCTGTAAGTGCCTCAGAATTACATGTTCCATCCTGAAAGAGTCCTTTCTGCCATTGTTTAGAGAGCAGTAAGCTTGCCGGCGATGCTCCAAATACGATTTTACATCCACTTATGGAAATCCATTGTTCTTTGAACATTTCCACATATAAACTAATGTATGCCTCTCTGAGAGGTCCACGACCTCAATTACATCAAAGGCAGTTTGTCTGCTGCTGGGCTGCCTGCTGAAGGGCTCAAACTACTGTGTCAATGCTACCCCCTTGTGACCACACCGAGGCAGAAGCATCTCCTCACAGCCATCTTTCACTGCTGCCACAGAGAGTTTATTTGTCTGAAATCCGAATTCACTTTCACTGTGAAAATCACTAACTCTTTTGCTTTCACAGTACAGGGCAGTTGTCTGAACTCAAAAATAGGGAATAATAAAGATTAAAGGAAAGTCGAAGACATACAGTGGGACTGAGATGTGTCATCTCAGTGCAGGTGCAGCTTCGCTCATCTCTTTCATTAGAACCCAAGGTGTCTAGAAAGTTGCTATGCTGAGGCGTAGACAGATGTGCATGTCAGAAGCATGAGAAGGAATATTTTGGAGGGCACACTTCCTGCTGTCCTGGCAGCCGCGGCATCACAGTCTTTCATTGTATGAAGTTGAAAAGAAATAATTAGACACAAAGATATATAATCCTGAAAGAGAGAGAGAGAGAAAAAAAAAAGCTCTGTGGCTGACTTGTCATGTGGAAGAGAGAAAAAGAGAAAGAGGTTTGTGTGAAGTGCAGTTTGCCACAGGCCACTACTTTTATTTGCTCTATCTTCAAAGAAAAATCTGTGTTGGAGAAGTTGGAGCTCTTTTCTTCTTTGTTCCTGCAGAGATGCCAGGAAGCAGGAGCAGGGAATGATGATACTCGCATTTTGTTTGTGAAAATAGCTGCATGGATCTATTTTTCTTGGTCAATCAACTAAGGGCCGGCGTTTTGTAACGATGTTGACCCCTTTCAGACACTCGAGCATCAGTGTGGTTGGACTGAACTTTGCTGTCTTTGACAAATGTTGATGCAGGCACGATGCCAGGATGAATTCTTACCTCATGCTCCGTAGCAGGTGGATTATCGAAACAAAGACAGAAATGCTCAGCAGTGTTCTGACTGCATATTTCGGTCTCACAGCACCGTGTACACACATTCAGAGGCACAGAAAATCATGTTAGTCATAAAACGGACTGAAAATGGAAAATGTCTCCTGGTAAATACATTTCAGATTTGATATTTTTGCACCATATCTGAAATATCAGAAATTTCCCACCCATAGAATGTCTACATCAAAGTGCCCAGACACAGGTGAGCTCATAGGTCATCCATCCCCAGTTGTCCATAACTCACAGTCTGGTGATGCCACATTTTGGGGGGCTGCCCTCTACTGGCCCCCGCTCACACAGGTTCGACCATGTTGATCACAGGACTCGTTTTTGCAGGAGTCCCTCTCCATCCTTACATTGACGCCACGCATTGACTTTCCTTCCAGCACATCATTGAGCCTGATTTTGGTGAGCTGTGACTTGTGTCCTCTTTTTCTCACGTGGCTAATATTCTGCTTTTGTGAAAACATACCACCAAAATGATCTTCCAAAAACATAAATTAATTAATTAAAAACTCACGTTATTACCTTCTGACCTGTCATCATGCTCCTATTATCTATGTCACAGAATCATTTCCAACTCCTCAGGAAGCAGCTAACAAAAAAGTGACCAAAATACATATTTAGATTTATTTGACTGCAACTGTCCAATGAAACACATCCTTTCCATCTCTGGGCTTTAGTTCCAGTGGGAGTTGCTGGATGAGAAATGTTGTGCTTTCAAACTTCAGGGAGCAGCAATGTGAGCAACATTCAGGGAAAGGAGTGTGTGGAAAAAGCAGTCTGTTGTTGCATAAAGAGAGGGAGCAGGTTCTGAGATTCTAAAAGCCTCTGAAGGCTGTGGCTCTGCAGTAGAACATGAGTGCAATCATCAAGTTCACCTCAGGAGAATCTCAACACTCAGTCTCTGTTTCATTTTCCTCTTATTTCTCTGTCTGCGGCATTATCATCTTGCTTTTTCAGGTTTGTCCATCTCTTGATGCTCAAATGAGCCATCACAGGAAGCAGCACTTTGAAATGCCCAAATGAGGCTCAGTTATGTCATTCTTACTTGTGGAAATGAAATGTGCAGTTCCGTAATGAAACAAGTCGATAGTAAAAACAGGGCACAATATTTTATGATGTGCTTATGAAGGGAAGGAGGTATGTCTCCGTGGCCTTCGGCGCTCTGTGAATTCTGTCTTCATGTCCTCCACACATGGTTTAAAGGTGTTTGTGGCATCCCTCTATGACCACACTCATAAATGAATCATCCAATAAAATCAGCTACTCAAGGACTGGGTGGCTTCTACAAAATTATGCAGTAGTGAAAAAAGGGTTGGGGTCGTTTCATAAAGCCTCCATAAACCGTGTGCTTTCCCAATTACTTGGTGCCAGACAATAGAGAAAGAGACTAGAAATGGAGTGCCAAAACGAAAGAAGGAATTTCACTGTTAAACTGTCATCGCGAAATGTTTTTGATGTATCTGTACAGTCTCATTAAGAATGTCATTACAATGTCACCACATCCCCCCTTAAGTAAATCAGCTCGTATTGAGAATATGCAGTTAACTAGGTCACAGTATAATTGATTTAAAGTCTATTTAACATTATTGCTGCACAGAAGATCAACAACATTGGGGAACACAAAGCAAAAAACACATTACAACACCCAGAAAATCAAAATGCTGCATGCTGCACACTTCTGCAGTACAATTATGTGGATATTTTTTCAATTATGTCCGTTTAAAATCTGCTGTTTGCCCGCTGCGACTGCATAACCCCAAAACCTGCTTGTTACTCAGGGATGGTCCAACAGCTATGGGTGACAATTAGGACCTTTGAATACTGTCAAACCAGCAGATAGTCCGTATCTGGTTTTGTTTGGCAGCTGCTCCCTGGGTGTCAAGAATATCTGTTTCCCCCACTTTCTGTAATTAGCAGTGATCAAGAGGAATTATAAATGGTGGTTAACGACATTGGGCTCCTCAATGACCCTGATAGATGGTCAATTATAGTGATCAGGTCATGCCGTTTATTGGATTTAAAGTGTCAGCGATGGGCCCTTTTGGCCTACTGTGGCTAATTATCACATTTATGCATGATTTAAGGTGACAGTCTCGAACCAGAAGGACTTGACTCAAATTTAATCATTTTCTTATCTATGTCTTTATGCAACCAGCAGATGACCATGAGTGGAATATTATGATGAGGCTGAGATTAGCATGATATGCGAGTAGAGTACAGCTGCTGCACAGGAAAGATCTGAGTCCAGACACAATATTTACTGCTTTGCACTGCTAAAGCCAAATCTGACATCTTTGGTTTTTTTCCAACGGTGTTGAGGTAAACTTCACATATTCTGACTGTGTTTTATCGTGGCCTCCACATGAGTTACATTTTATAGAATGCTCAAAGTAAAGCATCTCCATGGTCAACACACTAGTTCTGCAAGCAGTGGGGGGCAGATGTGTATCACAGCTGTCAATACAGTTTTTTCTTCTTTCCCGTCATCCACTATGCTCCGTCCGCTCCCCAGAAAAAGGCACCTCGACGCTCTTGCTCAGATATCCAGACAGCTTTTCTGAATTCAAACACCTGAATATGATCAACTGCTCAGCTCCTCTGGTAAGGGTGGAAATATATCAGTGCCTTGTGTATTTACTTTTCAACATGCCAGAAAAGGTCAGAGTAGTGGGATTATACCACACAGGCCGAGAAGAACTCCATAAAATCCCAGCATTGAAAACAATATCATCCATATTTTAAACAGTCGGTACCAAACAGAGGGAGTCTTACACTGTGGTGTCAATTACTCCACTTCTCGGGGTCTTTTTGTGGTAAACAACAGCGGCTCAGGTTTATCTGTGGAATAAAATCACTATCCAAAAAAAAAAAATGTGTACAACAAATATCATTTAGATGTGACGTATTTTAATCAAAGAAATGCTGCAGTGTTGATGGATAATTATGCAGATGTAAAAGCACATATTTCTCAGGAAGCAAGGATGTTCCATAGTCTGGCTCTGGTTTGTTTTCTCTCCATGGACTTATTAAAGTCAACTCAGCGCCGTCTGAGCTCTATAATTCTGATGTATTATTAATCTTGCCTTCATGCACATCCCCAAAAAGAAAAAGTTCCCTTTTTGATTTTGTTTCCAGCCAAGTCCAGGATGACAGGATGTTTTTTCTTTACCTGGATACAGTATCGTATCCAGTATAAACACAGCCAGGCCCATTGTGTTCTGTTGGATTATATTTGGCCCAACTTTTTATGTAGCATATGCATATACATTTTTAAGCGCGTGCGTGCATGCGTGCGTGTGTGTGTGTGTTAACTAATTTAATGGAATGATAAAATCTTCAATAGTTTTTATTTATTTACATTTATTTATGTATTTGTATGTATTGAAGATTTCTGCCACCTGAAACATTAACCTTAAACTTCAGAATTTTGAGAGGTGTCCTTATGTTCTTTTCTGTGTCATCACAGCGGAATTAATACAAAATTTAATTTAATTTTACTCGTTAAGATGTCGGGTTCTACTCTGTTTTCTGTTCGTCCCCGGGGAGGACTATTGTTTCTACAAACACATTATTATTCACAAAGATAAATGTTGAAAACATGTGCTTGCAAACACTGAGGGAGAGATGTCTCAGAGCAAATGCTCAAAGCAACTCTGAGCTCACCACCTTGCTCAAGGGTACCTCGGAAGAGCTTACAAAACGTCCAGGCACCTCTCCTGCAAGCAGCACATTTATAAAGTTTTTTGAAATTTCCCAGCCCAGTACCATGCAGACCGTGTTACTGCAACCCACCCCCACAAAACCCCCGATGATTCCATGTTTGGATTGAACCGACAGCACGACCTTGGCTTTATCAGCACCATACATATGTAATGTTTGTTTGTCTTTTTCTGAGCCAACAGGAAATTGTCAAATGTACCCTCGTGATTGTGGTTGTGCTTAAGTTTGTACATGTATTTGTGATATATACAGCATGTTATCCTGATATACATCAGGGCAACAACGTGGGAGTCACGCTCATGCATACCACCCTGCCATCATTGCAGGTGCTCATGGCATCTTTTTTCCTTGCTCGGGTAAGATGATGGTCCTAGCCTAGTCCATTGACAGACTGCAACATGATTCACTTGGACGGTGACTGACTGCACATCCAATTTGCTTCAACTCCGGAGCAGCAGCTTATTATCTGAAATGCATGAGATGTCTGTGCATGAGAGGCGTGATCAGCTGGGGCATGCGCCAGAGTTGCTGGGAAAGTAATCAATAAGGGATTGTCTCTTGCAGTTTAGGTCGACACATTATGACAGAGCTGAAAATTAAACAGGCAGATATTAATAATAATGGAAATCAGAGGCTCATGGGTGACATGGAGGGGGATGGTGAAGCTCAAAATATGTATCACGTATGGCTGTGGATGTGGGGGGTAGGGGAGAAACACAACACAACACAACACAGGAAAGCAGCAGTGAGATTTAGTGGGCTCATAATGATGCAAATATACAAATAAGCAACCAAAACAAGACTTTCTGTAGCTGCTACCATTGAAATTAAGCAATGGTACTAGCAGAAGTGGATTTTTGGCAGTCTTTCTGTCTTTTTTTCCCTCACATGTGTCTTGAATTTTAAGTCAAACAAGTCCTGGTTCTTTCTTGGTGGTAAGGTGGAAAAATATTGCAAGTACACTTGAGTAATGTTTTTGTTTTTCTGTCTCTAAAAAAGTAAAACTACCCTACATGTACATAATAAGTCAGTAAATTAGTTCAGAAAAGTGTCAGATATCCTTACAGCTGATTTTCTAGTCAAAATTTCATCATTAAACTTTAGTCCCTATCCAGCTCCAGGTGGAATTTTGATTTAACTGTAAAATGCTGCTATGAGACATTTTCTTCTGGTGTACTTTCCAGAGGTGCATCTTCTCCAAAAATAGGTTGCTGTTCATAAAATATTTGGATCTGAGATTTTTTTTTTTTTAACATGCAGTTTTAAAAGTGTATTTATTCAATTGTTTTATGCCTTTATTGTATTTGAAATTGGCTACAAATTTGGCTACAGTACTGTGGTAGTGGTAGAATGCTTAAACACTGAGTAAAACTGTGTTTTCGGTCAAGTTATACACTGTAACAGAAAGCTCTACAATTCCAGACAGATAACATGACTTGAAAACAGACAGACAGCTAAAGAATGATTTCCTGCCTTGTCAATTAGCCACAGCAATCCATTTCTATTGTTTGAGCAAGGAACATAGCAGTCAGGGTGGGGGTGAGCTGAAGCTAAGGAGTTAACAAACTGCATAACGGGCCATTACAGATGCAGTGTCATTGATTATTCATACCCTTATAAAATGGCTGGCTCCCTGGTGGACCAGGCTTGCTTGGCTGGCTCTGATAAAATGTTCCCTCTAAATCACCCCAGCAGGGCAAACAACACATTCAAAACCATGAGAGAGCTGACTGACAAAGTCCTGTGAGTATAATAGATGTGAAGCTCACTGTATCAAGACCAAGAAATAGAGATGTTATGATAGCTAAAGCCTATCACTGCATCTTATTAAACTAATAACTCTTTTGTTGCCTTTTCTTGTGTGATTTGATTAGTTTTAGATGCTCTTGCTTGTGAGTAAAAATTAGACAGTAGATCACTTTCCTCCTGGAGATTTCTCCACAGTGGATATTTTGCATTCGTTAGCAGGGGAGCAGATGGCTGCGGGGAGCTGCTCTCATGCTCAGCACTTTTTTCTTTTTTTTTTTCCAACTTTCATATTGTAGGTGTCTGTGCTGGAGCAGGACCTTCTCCAACTGGTCACCTCACCAAGGGAATATTCCCTCTCAGATATTAATGGTTGTCCTTGCCAAGGCAACCACCTCAGCATAAAGTCTGGGATGGAGAGCAGCAACCTTCCAAAGCGTTACTGCTTAATGACCCTGCAGTGACATTGTCGCGCCTTCAGAAACCCTAAATAACACATATCGCAGCAATTTCATAATTAGCTCTGCCTTTGAAATCCTCAGATTTTCCATGAAAGGTACACTTTTATCTCACAAACGGTCTAAATGTCAGATGTCCAAAATAAATGGGAAAAAATGCAACGCATGTCTAGATGGTGACAAACGCCTGCCAAGTGAATTGCAAAGAGGTAAAGTAAGTCCATATTGGACACACTTCCCAGAGCACAGAAAGTATGAAAGAGGAAAACATCTTGAATCATCTATCTTGTTTAAATGCCTAAACCATGACAAAGTGGATGGAGAAATTATGATAAATGATACGAGCTATTTAGTCAATATCTGTGATTCTCTTTCTTCACTTCGTGTGTTTTTTTTTTATCTTCACACTCTTTGGCTGGAAAGGCACACACTCATTTAAAGCACTCTGAAGGCTAGATTGTGATCAAATTGGAGTGGGCATGGGACATTTTTATATCAATACTTCCCTCCGGGAGATAGATTGTCAAGGTGCCTTTTTGTGAATTGATATCTTATTTACACAAAGAGAGAAGTGTATCTGGATGTTGCACACTGCAAGTGGTTCTTTAAATGCAAGTGACACAAATGTATATCCAGCTGACCACATTGTGAGCATTAATTTAAACCTGAACTGGTCTTTCCCTGCAGTGTTATAAATGAGCAGTTTACTCTGCAGACTTCCTCAAGTTTCCCAGCTTTTACTTTGTCTTTGACCTAACTGACTTACTGGAAATCTTGCACCCTCAGAATCTGTGGTGACATAAAGTTTCATCATTAAAATATGAAAACCTCATACAAAGTCAACAGCCGAGGGTGAGCCGCAGTTAGCAGCTAATTCAAAAGGCAATATTCCACATGAAAAAAGCCATTATGAATACCATTAAGCTACTTTATATCTGCACAACAGCTTACTGTCTGAAATCACACTAGACAATATTAGTGTTATCATGAGTCTTTTTCAGAGTGAAAAAGGCACACTGCAACACCTTCATCACTTTCCTTTAGCCAATAGGAATCCAGAACGACCTACCTGAGTCCCAAGTTTCCTTACACACGGGCCTCTACCTCCTAAAGAATAACATTTCGCTAACTTGGAACCACTTATTCTATTTAGTGCTAACTAATGTATGTGCAATTAAAAAATGAATAAAAAAAAAAACAACAATAATTAAGCAAGATAAAGTTTATTCTGCCTCAAACAGTTACAAATAACCTACACGTGGGACAAACTGTAAATGCCATTGCCGAAGATTTTTTTTTATAGGAGATCAAGCAGATGTCATGAAGGTTCAACATTGTCGGAGCAGTTCAGGTTTTAATGGAGTGAGTACAGAGACTCCTGGCAGGGATCCCAAAAGTGAGCGCATCAACATTCTGCAGAGAAGGACTCTTTTAAATAGATCATTGTGCGCCCTTTAAATTAGTTTAATTAGGAGGGATGCGAATATGTCGATGTATTTGATGCGATGACTGAAAGAAAACTACCACAGATATCCTCCTCTGCAGGAAAACAAAAAGTATTAAAACTCAAATGTTTTTGCCCAAGTGTTCAGTGGCCCTGAGAGGTCCAGTTAAAGTGGATGCTGTTGGCTGGCTGTGAACAGAGTGAGAAGTGCGAGCAGCCCTGGATACTGAGAAGCTGACAGGAAGATGAGTGAGAAGAATTACGCAACACGACGCAGCATCACAGCCCCGGAGGAGGAAGCCTCGTAATGTGAGATGTCTTGTTACCTGCACACACCTCACCCACCTGCTTAGAGACCATAAAGAATCTGCAGCACCAGAGAAACATCTAATTACAGGACTGAAGAATGACTGAGGAGTAAGTAATGGACTGAATGGTGATGCTGTGAAACATTTCGTTACAAAGTGTTTCCTCGGCTTCATCAGTCACACTGAGGGGAAATATCGCAGCAACAGGTCGCTGAACGTACATCCAGTGGATCCCTGTGTCTTATAGCCTGCCTATAAGAATGAGAAGCTTTAAAGGGGAAAATTCAAGGATGGTGGAAAATACGAGGGGATCGCACTGTCCAAAAAATGTTTGCAGGGTCGATATTAAACACCGTTGTTGAGGTTACTATTTATCTTATGCCAGCCAAGTTGGCATGCACATCTGGTGCCGGGTACTTAGTGCAATTATTTATGATTTCCTCCAAGATTTAAAAGCTCTTCGCCCGGCCTTGTAATGCAGTAACTGATTGCACTGCTAATGTAATTAAGGAGAGATTATGATGTCCACGTGGCACACCAGATGGTGGCATTCACAGCGATGGGGGAAGGCACAACTGGCACACCACTGCACAAGGGCAGCGAGGCGCAGTCAGTCGGAGCAGTCCAGACTCCCCACCAGACGGAGTAGATGTGTACATGCACATGTTTGTGTGGTGTGTGGGATGATCATTTTGCGGAAGCCATACAAGCTATGAAAAATATCCCCACAGAAGTTACAGGACAGTCTGGAGATGTGGAACACTGGTGGCGTGACTTTGCTTACGGCTGATTATTGAGATATTTGTCACAAGTGTTTAACTATTCTGATGCATATCTAAACTTGTTATTTGTCTACCTTATCTTTGTTGCTGCATTGTGTTCCTCGATTTACCATTTAGGAAACCTTAGTCCCTTTTGCCAGAAATTCAGAGTTACTCAAGAAAATCCATCATTTTATTTCTATTGAGCAACACATCTTGAATTATTAAATTGAGTCCTTCCACTTAATAACCATCAGGAGATGGCAGGACTTGACTAAACTGCAGCCTTTCAACAGATCTAAGGCCACAGTTCCGGGCCTGAGCTGTAATGCTGCTCACAGAGCTAGTTCAGTTAGGGTCTCATTTGTGTTTCAGTAGGTTTTACATTCTCATCATAACCCACTGGTGAAAGGAAGCAATAACTGTAGACTGGACGGATAAACAGTAGAGCAAAAGAGTGAAAACATGTTTCTTTTAATTGGGTATAAAGAAAAGAACGAAATTCTTAAATGGGATGAGTGTTTTATATGCTTAATCTGTAAAAGCAAGGAGAGAAAAAAATAAAAACACAAACACATCTTCCAAGCAAACACATGGCAGAAATTGAAAAATCAAATCAGGTCTAGCAAAGCAATTTCATTCCAAGACATTTTTTTAACCAAATGTAATTAGACCAAACTGACCTTTAATTGGGAACAAAAAAAGACGATGTTGTAGAGCTTTGCACGGCTGTTTCCTACGGGGCACTGAGGGTAGACTTCTTAAAGCCCATTATTATGAGCTATTCAGGAGACACAAGGTTTTTATGTGTGGAGAGAAAAGAAAAGAGAAGGGGGGGGATAAGGGTCACATAAGAAATGGGACATGCTGGTTTCTACACAGCTCATAATGGGTTCACAGGAGTGACGCGAAGGTTGGAGCGCAGTAGATTTCCCAGGTTGAGATAGGGATATTATTACTCTCAGGGTGGCAACACAGAAATCTCCATCTTCAGTCCCCAGACTAGTGTCAGCAAATTACAAAACACATGGAATGACCTTTAGACATGGAAAGAAAAACGCATCTGTTTTTTATCCTTTGGTTCCAAAGACATTCACTGAGGTATAATTTTGGTCCTGGGGGCTCTTCTGTCATCCACTGATTACCCCCTCACAACTGCAAAATTGGGAAAACTTCCAAGAATGTGTGTGATATTTCGCGCAGGGCGTGATGATCCAGCATTTATGGGGTCGACTTGAACTGAGACGTGCCGTAAAGCGTAAATGAAACAAAGCGTGAGCAAAGAAATCACAGTTTTAATGAACCTTTTCAAATGCCAGCTGCACAGCGATGCATCCTACATTGGCCTCTCCCCCACAGACTTCTGCCACAGCCATCATTCATCTTCCCCCTCAGTCCTCAGCATGCACTACGCCGCGCATTAGAACGCTGTAATAGCTGATGGCTTTCACAGTTAGCATGTGTTGCTGATATCTCCAGACTGTTGATGAGGGTTTCATCACCTATTCCATAATTAGACCATTACTTTAGCAGGTGTACCTCTTCTCAGTCAGCAGAAGCGATGTGTTATTTTTATTCTGTCTCTTTCTTTTCTCTACCCACTGACACCTGAGATTTTATCCTTGTTGTCAACACCTTGATAAGGAGGCATGTGTATGTGTGAGGTGGGTGGTGGTGCTGATAAGTCGTGTTGCATCTCTCTTGATAATTATAACTTGAAATCCTTGAAATCTTGCACACATATAAATATCTTGGAAGGAATAGCAGCACAGAGACAGTTTATTTCTTTCAATAATATTTTTAATGCATCTATGGGCCATAGGCTCTAAATTTGCATTTTACTTTGCATTGTCTTGGTTGTGTAGATCCGTATGTGGAAGACAATAACGCCGCAGAATACTATATGATGTTGTGTTTGCAACAGCAAATTATTATAACTGAGTATGTGTGATATAAATTAAAAAGTTGTATGTTGTTGAACATCAGCACATTTATGAAGCTGCTACCAGGCTGCTTCAGACTTTATCAGTGAGTTAACCATAAGTAATAATCAGTGATAGAGAACACTGTAAACACACTATTTTCCATACATACCAAACTAGACTGGAAGCTATAATTACTGCTAATGGTGCATCAACTAAACTGACATTTAAATTTTAACTTTTTTGTCAAATTTCTAATTGTGTCACTTTGAAGTTTTGTGTGTAGACTAAATACAGAATATTTGAATTGCTTTTAATTTAACTGCAATGTCACAAAATATGAAAAAGCTGAAAAGATCTGAAAACTTTGTGACCATTCTATGTATATTAATCAAAGCTCTATGTCTTCTATTCTGTACTTGTATCAGGTGAAACTGTCGCCACTAAAATCTAAAGGGAAGTTTCTAAATAAGTCAAACTATGGTAGACCAGAAAGAGCTACATATCAGCATCAAGGTTATGTATTTATTTATTTATTTTTACTTGAATATATTCATAAAGGGAAAAAATGGAAGTGGAAAAGTAATCACATGCAGTCATGTAAGTCCATAAAGACATGTCAGAGTGTGTGGCTCCAATGAAGACGCCATGCTGGCATATGGCACTGTGTCACAAAAAAGAGCAACAAGTCTTTGATCTGAATAAATTAGGATAATTGTCTCAAAGTGCACTCATTTTTGATTGGTTTGATGAGGGCTGAAATAATTAACTGTGGTTGGGGGGAGCATATGTTCCCCCTTGGTGTTTTGGGCAGTTTGCAAAGAGGCTTTTAGGGTTTGTGTGCCGGCAGATGTAGATTCTAATGTTACCACTAAGATAATACATTTCTCTTTATCTGACTTTAATCTGATTATACAGCAGTAATGACATGTGATGATTGGAGAGAGAGGCAACTGTCAGAGGGCGTGACCCACAGATACATCCACGTAATGATAGTCGCTCAGTGAAGCACAGCCGTAATTTAGTTACCGCGGCTAAATTGGATCTCAAAGGTTATTGCAAAGAAATACACCCACAAGACAGTGTGGGCATTGTTGGTCCAGACCTGTTTTTATACCAATTACACCAGGGAAAGTGCCACATTTAGAATTTGGGTTTTACAGATGTTGTTGAATGAATTGTCCAGACACAGTAATAATTTTAATAATAACAATACTTACAAAGAGCTTTATTTGGTTAAGATATTTTAGTAAAAAAAAAACAAAAACAAAAAACCTGCACTACAGTGCTAAATTTTAAGATTTTAAATAAAAATATGTAATTAGATTAAACAAATTTTTGTTTCAATAATAATAATAATAATAATAATAATAATAATAATAATAATAATAATAATAATAATAATAATATGTTTGGTTTCTAAGAAAAAATGTAATAATGAAGAATATCAAGGTTAATCATTAATTTTCACTCAGGCGGTGAAGCGTATGTGTTTACTTCCTGTTAGTGTGGGAGGGTGAAGTCCACAGCTCAGAGTGAATGGAGGAGCAGTCAGGAGCAGCCGTTTAATCCAGGTAAACCAAACCAAGCGGTAACCACAGCAGAGTTATTCTTGCACTTTGTCCGGTTTTGAAGAACATATAGCATCAAGAATTCCATTTAAATGCTCTGGCTGCCATCTGTATGATCGCAGCTCTTTGTGAAACATTTCAGTCATGCCCAAACGACCTGCACGGAGAATTTTCTGAGGAAAGAAGGTCCTGCTTGATCTCTATTAATAAATATGCAACTGTTGAAAGAAAAATTACCTATAAATGAACTTCAATTGCCAAAGTAACTTCTGAATAATACAAGATTTTGGAAGAAACTGGCTTTATTTAAAACTCATCCCATTGCTTATACTACTCAAGTACAGACATACAACAAACAATTATTCATAAACAGTAATGTTGTAGAAGAGCTATGGAAATAATCTGGATGGCTGCAACTTTAGTTTCCTGGGTTCTACTAAAACAAATCGAAATCCTTCATTCTATTAGTTCATTTGCCTCCAGTTTCATTTGAATAAGTACAGCTATCTAACATTTGTTAAAGAGAGAGCTCTTTCTGGACTAAATCCTCTAATTTGATTAGCTTAATTGCAATAGATTTGGTAAACATCAAGATTGAATGCTGCAACTTTGTCCGTCAGTACAATAATGCTTTAAAGTTAATCTAATAAATTTGCAAAGGGGAACTATTGGGAAGCCACTTACCCTGTAAAAGGTTTGCATGGCCATTAGGGGAAAATTCCCTCAGACAGGAATTGATTGGGACTTCCTTGAAAATATGTGATCACTGCTTCTAATCTGTGCATTGGTGCAGTCATTGGGTGGCCTCCGAACGCTCTTTCCTCATTGGTCTGACTTGTCATTCCATCAGTGATTAAATGGCTGTGTGTTTCTTTTTCAACATCCCAGTAAGCCTCATCAAGAAGTCTAAGATGTGGTGATGTCAGCCAAAGAACCTCCCTCCAGTGATTGTAATAACTTTGAAAGTTACAGCTTTTGTAATAACCCAGACTTGTTCCTCATATTAATACTCCATGGTGGAAGAAATTTGTGTTTTTTTGTTTTTTTGTTTTTTTTAATGAAAACTGTGTCTCATTTCTTTTTGTAGCTTCAAAATGTCAGAAGAGAGCCACCAGCTGCCCAGTGAGCCCATTTCTGCAGTTGGAGTTGTTACTTCATTCAGCAAGGGCCCTGATGGATACTATGTGGTGAGTTAGACTGTACAATTGCTGAACTGCTAGACGATACTGATACAATAAAAGAAAGTTTATGACAAGCTGTAATTTCGGTGTATGTCTGGTAAACCAATAACCCTTCTGCACAGTAAAAACACCATCATAAAAGAGTTCATCTCTGTACTGATGAAAAGTGGTCACATTTAGGATTATTTAGTCCATTTATGCTGCATGCAGTTTAATTGAACATTTCCATTTACTAGATAAACTTGTTCCTTTGATAACATCTGCTCAACTTTAATTTTGTAACTGTGTAATAACTTTAGACTGTATCTTACGACATTCAAGTTTGAGCATTTTTAATTTAGTAGCGCCTTTAGTCGTATTTAAAGAGCCTTTCTTTGTTTTTTGAGGTTGTTTTTTTTCTTGAGATGAAAATAACTTTTTCCATGTTAACGTTGACATTAAATGTCAGAATAAAAAGTATTCCTAGCTGATTATGAGTCTGAGCCAGAAGGACATCTCTTCAGTCAGCTAAACCTTGACATTGTGCTACGTCATAAATGGTAGAATGATTGTATAACCAAACTTTCAGCTACGACTGTGGCAGCTTTGTGGTCGGAGGTGCTGGATGACTTATTCATAAAGTTTACTTTGATGATGAGGATGATTTCCTTCCTGACTTTGTTATTGGTTAGCATCTCTTCTGCCTGAGGCCTGGTTTTAATGATGCAGGGTTTGGATGATCCCCAACACTGGTATATTAGTTTACCCCATCCTTCCCTGCATTGCTTCTTATATTAAGTGGTGAACATAAAGGCTGGTATGACTGGTACAGTCATGAGCGCTCAGGAGAGGGTTAAACACAGACGCCGGTATGTCAGTTGAATCCAGAACAATAGCAGCTCCAGGGCAGATATCGTTTCCTCTCTGCCTATCTCTTCCTCCTCAACTGTCATCCTTTTTCCTCCTACACCCCCAAACCCTTGCTGCTCCCTCGATTTCCATGTCTTCCTGCTCCACCCTACAAACCCAGATGACGGTGAGTTGGCATCCGAATGGAGCCACTGGTGAGGAAGCTGCATACACACCACATGCTGGTGATAAATCTTGTCAGACTTCCGCCTCTCATGCTGCACTGGGCCATTTCAGATTGTTCACTATGTAAAGCCCTATTGATGGCTCTTAACTGGTCTGTAGCTGTAATAATTGTGTACAGAACCGTTACAGAAAGAACGCCAACACAGCACTAGCCATTAGCGTAGCATTTTTGATGCTGTAATGCTATTTTGTTGTTTTCATGTCTAAATAAAAGCATCTTTCTGTAAGGTAATAAATGAATATAACCCACCAGTGAAACAAAATCAAATACAAGTTAGCCCTGAGACAAAATTCATTCATTCCATTTCATTCCATTCGGACCTTATTTCAAAGACACTGTCAAGGAAAACATCCGCTGTACATGTGTGATCACTGTTTTCTTTCCAGATTTGACAGATAGCCGTATTTAGAGTCAGTGTAGTATTGTAGCACTGCTGAGGGGAAATCTCCGGGTATTACACTCTTATTGATTTTTTCCCCCGTTCATACATTTAGACTGCCTCCTTAAAAGTGGCTGCTAATGCTCCCGATAGTTGATACACAGCAGATCAAAGTGCTGATTAACTCTTTTGCTCACGTATGTTTGAACTTGAGCAGGTTGTTCTAACACACAGGAGCGCAGCCCTGGATCAAACACTGTCCCACTGGAATCCGGAGCTTTGCCGAAGCACCAGTAGCTCCCCAACATCAAACACTCGGAGAACGTTCACACCCACTGCAGGCAGGATCTGACTCCATTCAGCATTCCACATGTTACACTCAGGCCTCAGTCTGAAGACTGAAGAATAACTTTTTGTTTTAAAAGTATGAAACTGGCTCACGATTAACCAGAATGCTGCCACCAGCTGACCCACCCCAAACCATTGGGTGGGCACATATTGAATATTTGCCCATATTTTTATATTTTGCAATGCTTGTGACTGCTTGTAAAGGAGCTGAAGACACGTCTGTCAGGTGTATAGATGGCTGGGTTTTGATTAAGACAATCACTAAAAATAAAGGTGAAACTTAAACATTTCTTCAACACACACCACTGTGTACTGCTTCAAATAAAATATTCTGTCTATATACCAAGACCTGAGAGTGTCTGGGAAACCACTGGGCTTGTAACTTTAGCTAGCATAGTTTTTATGCGCCATGATGAAGGTAGAGGTCAGCCTGTTGTGTGATGACTGAAGCGAAACCTTGTTTTTTTCTCCACCTAAATGCACCCTTCCACTTTTTGGAGTATTAACAACAAGCAACAATGAACATAAAACACTCTCAGTTTATCTAATTAGGGCCATCAGTTTCTTGAAATTAACATGTTTGGGCAAGGGCAATCAGGCGCTTGAACTCTTAAAAACTCAACAAAATTCTTCTTCCTTCTTTCTTCTTTACCTCATTACATGAATGATTTGGTGCACTTGAGCCCATATAGGATCTATTTGTCATGGTTCCACACTGCATCATGTGGGTTTTCAAGAACAGGAATCAAATGAATGGAAGTGGAAGTGTGTTCTCTTTGCCCTGGGAAAAGAATGAAAAGTAAACAGCTAATAGTTTCAAAATCTGCCTTCCCTGTCCACAGCCTTCAACGCTCATCCTTTAAATGCAGGTTTACATCTTGGTTTTACCCTTGCCTTTAATTCAAGCACTTGTGACTCTGAGCCGGGAGAACAGTAGCCTGTACGGACATGCATAGATGCTGGAGACTACCAGCCTGGCCTTGGAATGGCCAGAATACAATAGTTCACTCAGTACTGTTGAAGTCCCAACTCTGGGTCCAGTCAGTTTAAGATAGCATGCTAGAATGACAAAGTTCTAACCCTGAAGTGAAACTGATGCCTTTAAAGCAGAAACATTATTAATTCTGACAAATTCTACACATTGTCAGGAGTCTCCCTTTTGGAGTTCTTTGCAGTAGACTATGATGCTGAATGTATTGCTTGGAGATTGTCACTGTTGGACTGCAGCAGTTTATAATGTGTGTTGTTGTTGTGATCATGGTCAACATGATGGTTCAACTGAGGAGAACTTTAAACATTTCAAAAATTTGTCACTTGAAGAGTCAAAGATATTTCTTCCTAACAGGATGTAACTGTGGCTTGTAATATTTCGCAGTCGTTTATTCTTTTTTTGTGTTATTTGAAGGTTCCGTTTTTCCCTCTTTTGTTTCTCATATCTGCTCCACCTGGTTTTGCTCCCAGGAGGTTTTTGATTGTATTTTTTTAACATCTTTTTACTCACAGCTGTGCCTCTCCATGTTTCACAGTGAGTTGTCTGTCTCCAGAGATGCATCATAGGATTCCATACACCCTTTCCCAAAAGACCTGTTTCGCAGGTGGGCTTTTAGATCAGCGGAAGCTCCAGATTTTCAGAAGTGGCAGTTGAATCTGTCATCGAGCTGTATATCAAATGATACACCCAGAGTTGAACATCCGAGCTGTGATGTCTCTTATCAGACATGTGGCATGCTGGGAGCCATACAGCGGCAGATTTGAAAATACCAAGACAAGCCGCGGCAACTTTCCATCCGCCGTCTGTGCCGAAGCGCAGCAGAGTGTTTCACATACAGAGTGTGCTGCGCCCTCTCTGCCGGCAGCCGTGGCAGGATGATGCTTGAGGTGCCTCCTGTGAGGGCTGTGCCCTCGTTACTCCTCAGCTTGACTTTGGGTTTCACAAAGCAAGCCCTTTGTTTACTCTGACAGGATGCGCTGGCTACTGACCTGGAAAAAGTGCCCAAGACGGCCTGTCTTGTAAAGAAGAGGGAGGCTGGTGATGTATAGGCTCGTTCTGGGACCTTTCATGGAACTGCTGCTGGAGACACCTTGCAATCCCTCTCTCTACACTTGCTCTTTTTTTTCCCCCTCTTTCATCCCACTATCCATCTCTCTTCCCCAGTCCAGATTATGCTCTCATCCCGTATAGTCGGCGGTGTTTTTGTCACGGATAGCCCCATGCCATTTCCCCCCACCCCAGTCACTGGGGTCATTCATCATTATTGTCACGGGGGTAATGTGTGTGGGTGGGTGCAGGGATCTATGACTTCTTCATTTAAATGAACCTCATTAGATTGACTCTTCCTTGTAAAGGATCCCTTTAGAAAATAAGTCTGGCAGTTATTTAGGTGATTCTCACATGATAGCCAATGGAACATGACGGTTCAGTCAAGCATATTTGCTGCACCGATGGGGAAGTGTCTGCGCAGGAGGCTGCAGGTTATGTGTTGCTTTGTCTGTCTGTCTGCGTACTTAAATTTACATATCAATGTGCTGTTGGACCTTGAGCTTGACTGTCTTACCTTCATATGTTCAGTGTGTTGCAATCTATAATTTTACTGTGTCCTATCGTCATTTAAAATGCACACGGTGTGTGCATGGATCTGCTGTCATCATGCTGGACTGTCCAATTGTTTCACACCTTGCCTTCACCACGGTGCATTTTTGTATTTTTATCGTCGCGGTGAATTAATCTTCTACCTTCTGATGACGAACTGAACATGTCTGCAGAGTGAAAAATGAAAAACAAAACATGATTAAATAGTCTAACTTTTGACATTTTTTCTTTTTTTTTTTTTTTTTGACATTTCACGAACCAAACATTTAATTTAACAATTAACAGATTAAGAAACAATGAAAACAGCAATTGCAGGACATAAGTACATATAGGTCGCCTTACACACTTACATAGAATATTGGGCTTGTTTTATTTAGAAAAAACTAATCAGGACAGTCACTGATAGATAAAATGTGATATGAAAAAAAATCTTAATCTTAACTTAGATGTCATGTTTACTGTATACTATGAACAAATGAATGAGACTAAATCATCCGTAGCCTCTTAGATGACCTGTCTCATTAAATAATAGATCGATAGAGCAGCAAACGTATTTAAATTATTATTTATTGTTTTCATCTCTGAGTTTCACACTATGATAGAGCAGATACTAGAAGAAAGATCCCACATTTAACCCAAATATAATCCCTTCTTTTCAGTAAAAGTGTACAGAAGGGGTGTTTTTAATAACACACCCTTGTCAGTGCATCTTTAATCAGCGAAGTCCCATGAGATGTTATATTAAGCCACTTTTTTTTTTTTTTGGAGGCACAGTCTTTACCCACACAGAGCACTAATGAGATGGAGGCCACTTGTTTTCTCAAGCGTTAATTAAGGCCAGTATGCAGGGGAAGAGGCAAAAGCAACACACTCATGGCATACATACATTAACTTTATCCAGTCTTCTACGTGATGCTTTTTCTGTCTCCTGTTTTTTTTTTTTTTTCTTTTTTTTCATGTAGGTTGCAAAAACAACAGATGGCTCCGACGCTGACCTGTGGAAGGACGGCATATTCAAATCCAAGGTCAATCGCTACCTCTGTTTCACCAGAGAAAATGTAAGTGAGAATGTAAACTCCCGGCACATCCCTGTCCACTTCTGCTTCTTTTCTTCTATTTGATAACTGCTCCAGCTCAGTTTTCCACTGCTGGGAATTCTCAGTGCACTTTTTTTCAGTCAACCTCCCATTAAAGAAGCCGAAACCAGCGATGAGGGTTAAACTTTCTGCAGCAAGTTTGTGTGCATATTCCAAATGAATATTGCTAATTCTTTTTCATGCTGTACGTCCTCTAGAGGATGTATTTTATGTTTATTCATGAAATAACAAAGAGCTTTGTTTTAACTATTCTAATGTATTCATTCAACAGAAGCCCTGAGGAGGCGATCAAGCATTGATTTCTGAAAATCATGCAGATATTATTTTGAATATGAAAATATTACTTTTCATGTGAAGATTTACCTCCAAAAAAGTAGCTGCAGCATAATTATGATAATTATAGTCTCCATAGTCTAAAGTCTCAATGTTAGCATCAGGGTTGACTTTTATTGATTGTTTTCCCATAATGCGACTTGCCTCCTTCCCACATGATCTTTGTTGTTTTTTGAGTTCTGTGAAAAACTGGCTGACATTAACAGACTGGTTCACCGCCAACAACTCTGTTTTGTCTTTCATTTTTTGAATTGTTTGTCCACCCAACGTTTAAATTGCAATTTTTATTCAACATGTGCACCCTATAAATTCATCAGCAGCTGCCTCTGGCCTGAGTTCAGTCAGCTCCTCAGTGAAATAGCATCCAAATCGCCTCCATCTAGCTCTGGTATGTTTCCTCAAAATGTGTGTCCACATTGTTCTAAAGATTTCTGACACAAATAAAACATGACAGAGCCATCAACAAAGGCTATTTTGTCTGCCAGTCAATGGTGCCCGTACTGTAATTGTCTATGACAAAAACAGATTCTGTAAAATTAGCCCTTGAATTACGTGCAAGGAAGTAAATAGTTTGTGATTTATCATAGTCCAGGTTGGGAGAAGGGTTTGTCAGGGCCTGATTGAAGAAATCTCTCCAGTAAAAGGGGGAAAGGCAGTAAAAAGGGATCCCATGTATATTAATAACATTCATCCATATTCCTCTTTAAGTCAGAATAAAAACCATGAATAAAAAATGTCTGTAACGGTAATGACTGTCGAGCAACAGTAACAGAGAAATGGACGCCTTTTTTATTTTTTTTGGACGCATCAAGTCACGCCTGGCTCGCCCCACTCTCCACCGCCACTGTGTGTTATTGCAATTTATTACAGGAAAAATACAAATGTAATGGAAGGCAGGGAAGAGTCGAGCTTGAAAGTGTCAACCAAAGGGTGTCTTGTCTCTAACCGGTGTTGCGTCTCCTGATTACACTGCCCACTCTGTCTCGCATCACGCCACAGCTCCCCCAAAAGAATGATAACAACTTCAGACATGCATCTCTCATTGCCGGAAAAAAAAAAAAAAATAGAAAAAGCTATTAGGGAGTAATTACTTCAGCTACTTTGTCAACCGTTCTTTTGGGAGACTTCATGAGCTTTTAGTAAATCATTGACTGCTATTATCTCTACATTATTTTCTTTTCTTGTTCCATCTTTTTTCAAAGGATGAATTTGCATTTGTGCTTTTGTCCTTTAGGGCCCCGATGTTGTTGTGGACATGAGGCTGATTGATGCTAAGGACGTATTACCGGAAGGATTCACACCTGTGGAAAAGACCATGGACACGAGTAAGTAAACTGGCTGTTAGTTTCTGTTGTTATTGTTGTTGTTGTTGTTGTTGTTGTTGTTTTAATTCTGCGTCCAGCTCAGGCCGAGGTCTTCGGAGGCAGCTTTGCTGGAGATAAAGAATGTTTTATGGGTGCAGGTTAACTTAATTTATGGCAGGCAGTGAGAATAAAATAAGCATTTTGCCCTAGAGGTAGAGGGAAGAGAATCATGAGTCATTGTTTATCTCAACTGGAGCTGTGCTTTTCTTTATGAGGGGCTTATTTATTTATGTATTTATTTGGGGAGAGGACGAGTGGATGGGGGTTATCTAATATTAATGAAATGCATTCCCCAATGCTTTAGTGCTTTTTGAGTGCAATGTATCCCCCCACACTCTCTGCTCCTCGAAAATGTAATAATATTTTGGTGTGGAGAGAGAGGACAGCTTGTTTATTATTTTTATTATCATTGCATTTACACTGCACTTTCTGCTGTTGCAGGGGAAATAAATGAGCACAGCTCAGATGCAATATAGGAAAACATGGGAATGCCTTCTTTTGCCAAAATGAAGAAAAGAGATTATGTTTTGTTTGGCTACGCTGTAATTTAATGTTTTATTGCTTCACGTGAATCCATGTTTAATGTATACAAGTGACATTATGCATGAGGATGTGCATGTAGAATATCCAGTTTAAATCCCAGTTGTGCACTAAAGCTGATGGAGGATTCACTTGTTCTGTCATGTTGCAGCCTAAAATGATAAAAATGATAATAACGTGTGGATTTTGTTGCTTCTCTGTGTCCACTCGTTCCCGTTTCCCGCAGCAAGTAATCCAGACACCGATATTAGCTCATCTCTTATTCTGAAGCTGATCATGACTAAACAGCAAAGTTTAAGCAGGATGTGTGAGTCTGGTGTAGTCTCTCTTCGAAGGTCAAAATCTAAGATCTCTGTAAGATTACTTTAAATCTTAAAGTTGACAGAGTTGGACTGCCAATTTCCCCTGTCTGTCTTACTCACCTGTACCTGATTCATCAGACGAAACTGCCATGAGGAAGAGGAGACTGTGTGTGAAAACCAGCCCTCGCGCAACTGCAAAGACTGCAGTTTATGACATCCAGGCCACTGCAAAGTCCAAGCACCAGCTTACGGACTACAAATGCCTATGGTAAAGAATAAAATCAGAATTCATGTAATTTTAATACTGTCTGAATTCTATTAAAAATCATAAACCCAGCTCTTTAAAGTGGCGCATATGTCTGTTCTTTATATCTGCACAGTGAGATTAATAACATGGTGATCTGGTGTCGGATGGGGGATGTTCGTCAGCAATGCTCTCAGGAAACTTCCATTAAAGTTCAGAGCGATGGACAAGCCACCCCTGCAAGGTAATCTGAGGTCGAGGGTTGGGGGGATAATGGCAAAATAATATTTTATCAATCACTTTTAACAATCACAACAAAATGAAACATTTATAATGTAAATGTTCTTAATGTAACATTAGCTATTTTTGGTTGTGGCTGAATCATCTTCTTTAAAGTCTTTTACGCAGTCAACTGAAAATTGCAGTGAAAAATATTCAAAAATTGCATATTCACTATTCTGCTAAAACAAATCAAGGCTGAATGGCCAGCTTCAAGTAATGCTGACTCATGAGGTCACAGATGACATGAATGTGTCTTTTCAACACGGTCTATGTTCATTCTGTTCTCATTACTGAGTAATTATATAGGTAACTAATGATAACATGATACCTGAGTTTTTAACATAAAAAATGAGTTATTATTATTATTATTATTATTATTATTATTATTATTATTATTATTATTATTATTATTATTATTATTGACTTGCATTTCTCTTTTTTTCTGATCCCCCTCTCACATTCACACATGTGTGTCTGAATAACTGTCTGATTACTCAAGGCTAGGACACACAGTTGTTGGTGCATTCTGTCCTACCTGGTTGCTTTCAGCACACATCATAGGTCAGAGAAATGGCATTTAAAGAAGTGACATTTAAAGTCAGTGACAGAAAGTGCATGTATGCATGTATGATGTGAGCGCACGAGGTCTGTGTGATCGGGATGTGGCAGCTCGGCATTTATTGGGAGGTGGAAAAGACAGGTGCCATAAGATTACGAATGGGTTACTTGAACTGTTGTAGTTGCCATGCTAATGTCCATCACAACATAGTGAAAATCTTCACTTGGATAATATACAAAGTACTAGTTATTTCTACAGGTATAATCGATTTTACTAGCTAAACATTTCATGCGTGTATTAGATGAGTTACTGACGCTAAACTTACCCTAAACTCCTCTCTGCTTTCTTTTGAACCTCCTGCTGTCGTTCTGTCGTTGCGCCGTAAGTACCACAGAAAACACAGGCAATTGATCACTCCCACTCAATCTGCCATAAAGGTTGTGGCTGGACAACCAGGTAGCGAGGGTGAACCAGGGGAGACGGGCTAACTAGACAGGATCCCCGAACAAGAACGGGAGTTCAACGAGGGCTAAACTCGTGCTGTTGGCGGTGTATCCCAGGAGGGAGACGCGGGTCGCTGCTCTGACTGGTGGTGGTGACAGGACTGTTGCAGTGTGCAGACAAAGGGGGGAGATGCAGCCTGGAGAGCGAGCAACAGCTGCAGAGGAAGGGAGGAGAGTGTTCCGAGATCTCCGCCATGCTGGAGTGTGTTCGCACGTGTGTGTGTGTGTGTTCGCACGTGTGTGTGTGTGTGTGTGTCCTCGCATGCATCCCCTGCCTCAGGCCTTACAATCGATGGAGAAAGCCTTTGTACTGTGTCCAGATCAAACAGCTCAATTATTTACCACAATGAAGTATGGGGGGATTTCCAAAGCAAATTGTAAATAAACAACCGGGGCTGTTTCTGTGTGGTGCTGATGTGGACAGGGAGACTTGGCATGGGCCACTGATGGCGTTGCCAGCTTGAATCGCGATGTTCTGCCATCCTCTGCTGGGCTGAGTAATAGCCACTTAAAAGCCACAGCTGGCCAAAGCTACAGATGCCAGCAGGCGAATTCAAAACCGAGCTTTTTCCCTCACATGGACACTCAGCAGGTCGGGAGTCGTAAAACCCGACAGGCGAGACCAAAGCACAGGTCAGAGTTTTGTGAATCGTCCGTATTTTGGTGAATGGTCAGTAATCTTTAATGTTGCGCAGTGACGCTGGGGTGCTCCGACTCCAGCCTCCTCCTTCACACCTCCTACCCACTCATACTCCTGTCTTTTGAAGCCCACTTTCAAGTTGTGAGGCTCCGAGCGTTGAATAAATTGCACCTCGGAGCGACTCCCGCTCCCGTCCTGATGCCTGCTGAGATCACAGCCCGCTGTTTTTGTATTAACATTAAAATTCATTCCACAGTCAGAGTCTTCTTTTCAGAGTATTTCCATCCATAACACGCTGACACATAAGGACGGCACTGTGGGCAATTCAGACAGCAGCAGTTCTTTGAGTATTTCTCTGGCATCCTTTCAGTGTAACTACATGCACTTTAGACAACCATACATCCAGCTATAAATATTTCTTTAAAGTCACACATTAGACAGTTTGATGCATTGATTCATAAACAGCTCTTCAGCACTCACTGATTATTTAAGTAAGCACAGTGCAAGTGTGTCATAGCACCCCGGTACACTTTATTCATATTCAGCAGGAGAAAACGCTCTCCTCTGTGCCTCCTTTACTCTGTCTGTAACAACCTTATCGCCTTTGGAGAATAGCGCCTTTTAAATGTAAGTGCTCCGTACGTTCACTGGAGGAGATGGTTTAAATACACTCAATAATGTGTAAATTTTTAATGGCCTTTATAATTTTTAAAGCTGCAGTCATACCTCGCATATGTTCAAGTTGCCTCAGGCGTCGAGGGCTTGTTACTGTTGTACAAACACAAACTGCAAATGACTTTTTTTTTTTTTTCCTGCTTTTCTGAGCTGCTGCAGACTGCTGCATCATTATTGGAGACATTTGCTTATCATCACGGTGAGAAAGATGTTTATTTAAATTGTTTGTTTCCCTTTATTGATCGGGCAGTAGTTTCTTTAACTACGTAATATATTGTTTTTTAGAATTACATCATGGTGCGTTATGCTTTAATGCTATTTTTCTACATCCATTAAGTGTTGTTTTTACCAAAACACCTGCATTAATTAAAGAAAGGGGGGGAAAAACAGGGTTTTATGGTTGTTTTTAAATTGAGACGCAGACACAGGTTGTTTCAGCTCTGTGGCATAGGTCAATAAAAATAAATAACAGCCCACCTTTCCTAAGTGCAGTGGTCATCTGGACCAAATACCCCAGGAGTGGCAGTCTCGGTGGTACGAGAGGCTTTCTCCCATTGACAAATGCAGATATGAATCAGGTGTGGCTGTAAAGGCCTAGATTCTGCAGTAGGTGCTGCAGGACTGTTGCAGCAGTGCATGTGTCTGCATTCACTTGTCAGCCTGCCGTTATCGTCGATAATGGATGTGAATGGTGCAGTTTGGGATTTTTTTTTTCCTTCTTTTCCATTTTTGCTACAACCACTGAGAGCTTTTTCATCACTGGTGTTCATTAGTGGTTGGCAGCTCTTCTGAACTGAAATTTAGAAGAGTTCAGTAGCAGCTGACCTGACCCTACATCTATACCTACAACTTAATTCTTCCTTTAGAAGGGTTAAATAATGGTACCCTCATATCAGCTCTGCGGTAGTTATACCTTATTGGGTCAGGATGTTTCCACCTCTGTGTCTGCACGTTTCTGTCGTTTTGAGCTTGTTTTTGAAATCATGGCTATGGTCAAAGGAGCTCAGCTTGTTTTGTGTCAGGACAGACCATATCAGCTCCTCTCTGACTTTTAAACGTCTGTGCAGGCTTTTCCTTTCCTTCAACTGGCCAAAGCTGTCATTTGCTCTCCTGATAAAACTGTCATTGCAGAGGCGCGTATCTGACCTCGACTCTGAATGCTAGCATGAATTAGCCTAGTCTAAATATTCCATTTTTTGACATTTCTCTTTGAATAATGGGCTTTTGTACACACGGGCACTTCAAATCAAATCGAATCACACAGTGATAAAAAAAAAAAAAAACTGTCACAGACAGGTGTTTGTTTTTCTCTCATTACATCCTGTAGTTTGCTTTTCCTTTGAAGCACAGAGAGTCATCAGTGTCTGAATTGGCGAGCATATCAATACATTTTGGATTGCTCTGTCTTCACCCTGTGACACTCCATGTGCCGCTGCAGCTGTCAACGTACACTGGTTAACCAGTTCTTCCCACGGCGCATGACTGTTGAGGAAAACAGTCACCGAGACTGACTGCGTCTCACCTGGCACGTCTCCCTTGTGAAGAACAATCAGACTCAGAGCTCAATCTCACTCATTACTTTATTGTGAGCACAAAGGTTGCCAAAGGAAGTGGGAGATCAAGCAAAGGGTGCCAGGAATGATCAAACCATCAGCTAAGACCTGATGTCACTCAGACCGCTCACTGATTTGCCGCCACGTTCAGAAAGAGGGATCCTCCTTTCAGTACCTGACACCGAGCTTAACGGCAGATAATGACGAGTGAGGAAGCAGCTCCCACAAAGCAGCGCTGTTGTCACACGGAGGAAGGTGCAGATGTTGTCATGGGAAAGGCTGGATGTGTGTCAAAACAACGGTAGTGTGCAGCGCACCTTTGGTTCCACTGATTTTACGTGCATCCTCGTTGTGCCTCTGTACTTCCTCCTACGTCCAGACTGTCTTTTCTCTTGAAAGGAAGCTAATCATTTGCATTCAGATCATGCAGGAGCCAATCAACCCAAAAACACCTTTGTTGAAATTCTTTATGCATTCTTAAAATTCCTCCTTTGCTTCATTAAATACCTATTTCCGTCCGGCCCCGCTGGGATTGTCACATATGTCTACTTTTTCGATAATAATAATACGAGGCTGTCACCATCACAACTAGAATGCACAATAACTGGGTTCCTATTACCAATTTATATGCATTTTAAAACAGTAAAACAACATTTACACATTTTCTTGCCTACTTTTTTTTTTTGTTAAATGACATCACCTTTCTTCTGTAGATTATTATCATAGAACTATGCATATGGTTGGAGGTCAAATGCTGGCTTTCCTCCTCTGCTATCTTTTCCTAAAAATCTCTAATTTTCCAACCACATCATGGATACATAACTAATCACATTCTCTTATTTTGTTATTCTTTATTTTTGTGACCTTTAAGATGGGCTTCAATGTTAGAAGGATCGCAAGTATTTTCAAACCTTGGAATAATTCAGAGAGAGATTAACATTAATCCTCAAAGCATGTTGCCAGGATTGGTTCCTAGACTAATAATGCTAAGTAGTCCTTGAGTGTCTGATGCTAGATTCGGAGTCTGTAATTGGTCGACTGCAGAAATGAGACAGAAATCTGCTACAGTGAAGTTTGTCTGTTTATTTTAAATGTGGTACAGTAAAGGAAAACAGATAGTGATGCAATGTCAGACGTGAGTCTAATCAGGGTGGAACTTAAAGGAGAGCAACAGAAACCTGGTGAACTTGTTCTTCAGTAATCCTCAATGTCGTGCTTTGCTTTTCTTCACTAATATGATTTAGCAGATTTCAGGGGAACATAACACTCCTGATGTATGTTGTAATTGCCTGTGTCGTTCAGGCCATGTTCCCAGTTTTGCTGTAATTTGATGAGGAACTGCACCGTAATTGAATATTCAAATTAGGAATATGTGTCAATATGGCTCCCCTTGGCTGAAATGAGGATTAATTGTTGTCAAAACTCCAGTGGCCAACGTAATACGAGCCCCAACACCGCCGTTGATTAGCAAATTCACTTGCCATGTTTTTGTTTCAAGAATTAGTTATCTAATTGATTTGCCATATGTTACCCTCTCCAGTGCACCTAAAATTGTATTTAGAAATCACCGATTTGGAATGAGACAGTTTTGATTTTCAGGCAGATGGGGAAAAACAACCCACAGAGGGTTGCCTTGGAGAAACATAGTTCTTTGAGACAGAGAAACTACACTCCTTTCACTGCAAACTTCAAGCATTTTTATTTATTTTTACCTGAACACTACAAAAGATTCACTTTAAAATCGCAACTATCAAAAAAAAAAATCCACCGTTTAGATTAGATAATAGCTTGCTTGAGACCAGACTGTAAAAACTTGCTGCTCTGATTCACATTTCAACACAATAGAAGCAATAAAAGCAACGTGAACTTAATTATTACTCTGGGTGCAATTAATGAAAGTATTATAGCAAAAGTCACAAATGTTAGCTGGTTTCAGATTCCATGAAATTCTTCTGTAAATACAGTATGTCTGTCAGCCTAAAGGTGGTTTGTATGTCATTGTACAGGATTTCTGATTTTACAGAAATTGATCCTGATCAAAATGATTTTGTTGAGTGTCTTCAGAAGACTATAGGTCATGTGACAACAGCAGAATTTTCCCTGTGATGGGTTTTGTCTTCATCAGTGGCTTTTCAAAGTTATACTTAAAGTTGGAGGTGAAATTCCTCTTTCTTGTCTTCACTCTTGTCTTGTTTCATCTCCGAAGACTGTTGAAACAACACAAACTCAGATATAGCTATTTTCCTCCATTTTATCAGTCCGCTGGGCGTCCGTAAACTTTAAAATTTGCCTGCCTTTCTTTCTCATCAGTGGAATCAGCCTTTGAAAGGTAAAAGAAGACTTCACTGAATATGGCAATCCTTCCTGCAAGATTGATGCCAACCTTTTAAAAATTCACCGTTGGCCTGGATTTAACATGGCCAAATGCAGATGCAAATGAGAAGAAGAAAAATCGACCCTTACATCGCAAATAAATCTGAGTTGTAGCCTGCAGCTCATAAATACCACAGCCTATCAGAAGTCGTGCTTTATTGCTAATGATGGAAATTATTGCATTTAATTTTACCCACAACTTCCCATCTGATTACTCTAAAATCCGTCTTGTTTTAGAATTCAACATGCATTCCCAGGCTTTAACAACAGACTCATGCATTGTGTGTACACTAATCAAAGTGATTCCTCTTTAATGATATTGTCTACTACTTTGCATTATCATTATAACATCATTTATTTTATAATGCCATCCCAGAGCTCATTCTACCTCAAGAACATGTCATGTTATGCAGCTCTGTTGAATTTCTTCCCGCTGCTTGGCTGTGGATTTATTGATCCATAGGGGTGAGTCACAGGGTGTGATTCATGATAGCTTGATTGATGAGGATTTCAATCTTATATGGTTTGTTAACTTCAACTGCCCACAAACTGCATTTGCTGCTGTTTTCTTTAATACAAGGCCATGAAATTAGGGGGGGGGGGGGGG
>BJFM01000726.1:56190-92542 GCA_016586285.1 Arothron firmamentum | reverse complement strand
TGACGTGATGCAGCACCCTGGGCGGGAAAGGCCAAACATTGCTCTGGAAGGGAGCGGAGGAACCCGGGACCCTGGCTGACAGAGAGAGGTGATGACAGGACCCTGAATGCAGTAGCAGCAGCAGCAGACGACGGCTGAAAACATGGATGGGGGCCTGTGGAAGAGCTGGCCATCACTGTTGACCCAAAGCGGTCGTGTTGCAACAGGGGAAGGCTGCAGGCCTGTGGACTTAGCGCTGTCAGTGATGATACCTTAAGGTTAGATAACGGGCAAACATGAAACCCAACAATCAGTAACTGGATTTACACAGTACAAATAATAATTCAGGCTAATACGCCAACTGTGCTGAGATCTGCAGACAGAATCTGCAGGAAACGACAGTGTTTCAGTGGCAGTGTCACGTTAATCGCTTCTGTTGTGGGTGGGTTTATAATTAAACGCTCACAGAACATTCTGAATATAAAACTTTCAGCTGTTTTAGACTAACTGCATACATGTAGCAATCCATCTGTTCTTGAACTCCAGCTGTGCTTTAGTGTCTTGTGTTTTGCATGCATGTAATAGGGGAAGTCCGTCATGACACACCTCTGAATCCCAGGTCTGTCGTCTGCGCGTGTGAGGCACAGCCTGATCCCAAGGATCCTTCCTGCTGATGCTCAGCGAGTTGCTGTGTGGCCTCTGGGTGACAATGAGAACCTCCTGGGCCCAATCCTCCATCAGCTGGTGCAAGTCCTCTGGTAAGCTATATTCACTGACACTGGTGGCCGTTTTGTTGTTGCTGTTATTGGCCTGAGCTTGAGCCAATCCCACCACTGGCTGATGAGAAGATGGTGTGGCACTGCCAGGTGGCTGCGCTGGATGACCAAAAGCCCCTGGCCCAGCTCCAGACCCTGAGCAGACACGCATGCAGTTAGTGCGCCACCGTATTACCGAGCTAATTCCAAATATTTTCGGAGGTGTTGTAATTCTACATACTGCCACCGCGCTCTTTGCCAAGACAGAGTCGCTTCAGAGTTGACCCTGTGAAAAAAATAATAATGAGATGAGAATTAAAAATATGACATGAGATTAGAAATATTTCTCATTAGCTTGGTGAAAAAAAAATAAAAAACAAGATGCAGTGGGAAAATACACAGCCATGAAACAAAAGCAAAACCTAGAAAGCAGTCAGAATTAAGATGCTTAATTAATTGCTTAATTATTTAGCAGTCATGCAGTACCTTAGTGCAGTGCTTAATACAGTGACAGACACACGTTAAGAGGATCGGAAAGTTTAAAGCAGGCTTAGCTGTAATTGCCATGCAGATTATCACTGCCTGATGAGGCAAGGTGGCTAAAAATCCTAAACTGGGAATTAAAGCAGGCCAACAGCATCAACACATAAATATTGCCTTTTGAGCCTTTTAAATGTTTCAAGCTTCTGGCTGTTTACTGTATATCAGCGCAATTAAAAGAATAAAACAGAGTGAAGATAAGGCCAAGCAATGCTGCAGAATCATTTGGCAAGCAGAACAAATAAAACCAGTGAGCTAACAGTAGAGCAGAGGATATGAAGGAGATACAAACAGATAGACAAAGACACAGGCCCACTGAGAAATCTAGCTCTTGGCTTGCTACTTGATTTATAGGTCACTCTCTCGGATGTTTGAGGGTAATTTGACCAGCCTGTGGAGAAGTACAATCAAAGAGGGGGAAAAAACAATTTAAGAACAGAGAGATCTGGAATATTCCTCCTCATTAAAGAAACACAACAGATCTTATTGAATTCTCTGGTGATGTTTGCTGTCTACTCGTGGAATGACTGCTCACTAGGTATCTGGCGGATACCTTGTCCGGGTTGTGTGCCGCTGATGTCTCCCTGTAGTCCAGCATAAATGTTATCTGAAGATAAAGAACCCTTGAGGGAGCAGGGCTGCTGTGTTTGCACTGGACCTGAAGTGGTGCTGGGAAGGTGGGTGGTGCATGACCGTGCCCGACTGTGGGTGTGGAAAGACCCTTTGGCTGGAGAGCCATTTAAACTCACCATGGGCTCACCTGTGGGTGCAGCACCTGAACACAAACACAAGCATTATAAGGCCTCGCTGGTTGCTGTAAATTCATGTGGATTTTTCCTAAAGCACACACTGGATCTGCTGGAGTCGCCGCTTTTGGTGGTGACGTTCTTGAACTGTTGAACCAGGGGGCTGAGAAGCTTGCCAGGCTTAAGTTTGTGCTTGCTTGACCTTTTCCTGTAGCAGGTGTGTGGTGAGACAGGTGAGAGACCAGGGGGCGGGGCTTTGCCGAGGCGGCGATAGAGCAGCTCCACTTCCCCTCGCTGATGAGCCTGAAGCTCTGAAATCTCCTTCAGATGCCTGAAGGGACGCAAAACAAATTATAAGAACTTTGTATCAGATAAAACATAGCATGTTTTCATGTAAAAAAAAAAAAAAAAAAAAATAGAAAGCACTCAGAGTAAGTATATAGGCAGCAGTAATACAAGGTTACATAACACACTAGGTTGTTTTATGATCAAAGCCCCTTGGCTTTGATCAAAGGTCAATGCCCCTCTGGAATCCGGAAAGTAATTATAATTTAATAATCTGTTCAATGGCTCAATTATAAAGTCTGTTCAGAAATTTCTCAGTTATTTTGCTAACAGACAGACAGACAGATGCTGGCTGTCAAGCAGAATATAATACTGCATATACTATTTTACCATCTGTTTTCCATCTTTATTTTTATTTTTAAGTCCTGCTTACTTCTCCCTGAGTCTCTGTAGCTCCCTCTTCATGTCCGAATCCTCAATTTCAGAATCATTATCGCTGCTGGCGTATGCTGATCCAAACATGCCTCCGTGCCTACTCGGGGAGTCGGAGCTCTGCAGACTGCTGCTGCGTCCTGAGCGCCGGAGGAAGGCCACCGCCCTTTTCATGAGGTCACTTCCTCTGCGCTCTGTGCGGGTACGTTTAGATGGTGTGGCTGGAGCCAGCTTCACTGGGCTGCTCTCGGCCCCAGAGTCCGAGGAGAGGAAACGGCCATGCACCGTGAAATCCGCAGGGACAGAGGGGGACGTCAGGGCACGGGGCACGGACCCCCGTTTGGCCACAGAGGGCGGAGTATCCAGGTAGAAATCAGGAGGAGCGGAGTAGCGGCTGCAGCGTGTCCTCTGCGTAATGTCATCTTCGGCGCTCACGACTGAGAAACGGCCAATTGTAGAGGAAGCGGCCATGACTTCTATGGGAACGTGCTCCGTACTGTAACCCACAGGATGTGGCGTGGAAGCGGTGCTGCTCCAGCTCCTCTGCTTCACATCTCGTCTGTTGGCTACTTCAGGAGGAACAGCGATAATCTTTCAAAATCAGAGAACAGGTCTCAGGAAATACATCTCTGTAACAACATATTCTTTACTTGAAATATAAGTTTTATGGTACCTTAAATCGCCCTCTTGTTCCAGAGCAAGAAGCAGAATGAGGCACGTGTCTTCTGGACAGGGAGGCTGCATACATTCCACAAAAACAAATCCCATCGTTTGTAATTTTTGTGACAGATGAGGTTAATAGCAGACGCATTGATCAAACCATGCTTGCTGGACGTACCACACACAGCAGAGTCGCTCAGGGTGCTCAAACTATCCATCCTCTCTGGAATCTGAGGCTAACGCAGGTGACAGACAGGAGCAGAAAAGAGATTTTTTTTTTCACAAAACAGTGCTGTCACTTTTATTTCTGCTAACTTTTGCTTGTCCTTGGTATTTTTTTATTGTGTTTAGTGAAGCAGGACTAGATTCTAGATAGTTCATCTTTTCATTTGATTGAATATACCCAATTTGATTAAATATACTAGATGATCAAATATACTACATTTGTAAAGAAAACATTCAGACATCATAAAATGGAAGGATGATCATACCAACTGTTCTCCTGTCCTGTAGCGTCCCTCCCCCATCGGTCCTGGTGTGCTGTTTCCTGACCCTCCTGTGGCGCTGTCTGGACCTGGAGGAGACTGGATGTACTCTGTGCCTGAACCAGGCGTCTCTGCAGCACTGCCTGATGGATACATGGGGGCATATTCCTGGTACAGTAAATTCCTCAGCTTCTCATCCAGAGTTTTTATAGTGCTGTCAACAAAGCCACCTCGACCCAGCCGACCTTCACCCTCAGACTCGCCAGGCCCTGCAACATGCTGGGATGGTGCTGGGCTCTGGGGCAGTGAGGGCACCTTGGCCCCTCCCACACTGGAAAAAGGCTGGTGGAGTACCACGGGCTGCTGTGGGCGCTCGCTCCTGGTTTCTGGTGGATATGAAAGCGCTAGTGGGTCCTTGGGCACACCTGTATCCTGCACTGGAGTGAGAGGAGACCCACCCTGAGAACCGCTGACATCCAGAGACAAGGGCATGACTAGGGGGCAACAGGGCACCTCATCAGCCAAGGAAACTGGACATGTCACGCTGGACATCTGCTGCGTTGCGTGAATGTGAGAGATGGGGCCCAGCGGGGACTCCTCTGACTCATCAAGGGGCAAGGATGCATGGGGAGAAGAAGGGGGCAAAGTCTGGGCTTTGACTGGTTGGGCCTGATGAACAGTGGGCTGAAACAAGTTGCCGGGAGACTCGGCTGAAGACACTGACTGCAGGGTCGGGGGAGCAGAAACGGGGGGAGACAGAACAGCGAGGAGGAGAGGGTCTGTGTTTGGCATTATCGGAGGACTGCAGAATCCATACACATCGTAAGTGAAGCCTCCACTCCCGCCGGACATTGTGGAGGACGAACCGTCTTCTGCTGCAGGAAATGCACGAGATAAAAATAAAATGAATGGATGTATAAGCGGAGGTTTATGAAAAGGTGCTTCTGAAACATCACCTCTGGATGCAGCAGGCCTGGGTGTGCCACTATCAGCAGGCTGGGTGGCGGCTGAGCTACACGGTGACTGGGTCACCGTGTTGTCGGAGGGGATCTCCTGGCTGGATGTGGGCGTCTCCTCAACTGGACATATTATGAACCATCTCTTCCCTGTATGAAGAACTAAAACACAAAACATTCTGAGAAAGAACATTTCCTGGATGGATGGATGGATGGATGGACCTCTGAAAGACAGCTTTACCATTTTGCTGGTAGACAGGCTGAGGTGTTCCGCACTGATGACTCTGGACATTGACAGATTTGCAATCAGCCAATTTGTTCCTTGCTACACTCATTTCTGTACAATCTAATTTGCAGACTGTCTACGTGGGCTTAAATTCATGACTTTACACAGACTCCTACCTCTCCCACCAGCCCATCAGAAATTTGGCCTTGTTGAGAGCTACAAGTTAGCGCGGAATTCCTTTCACCCTCTATGTCTTCATTCAGCATGTCTTCTGCTTTATCCACAATGTCCTTTAGCTGGTCGATGAAGATCTCCTTCTCCAACAGCAGGATGAAACCATTGTCTACCTGCACAAATACAATTTTAAAATGTTGATTATAACTGTTAAGTGGCAACACTCTGTCCTTTAAAGGTGTGACTAACCATGTAAGTAGCAATTTCCTCTGGCGCGTCTCCATCCAGATCAAATTTAAATGTCACCATTTTGTGGTTGTGAGTCTCCAGTCGGCATTCAACCATTTTATCACCAGTGTTGCAAACCTGCAGGGACAGTGTGATGTTTTACCGTAACAAACACTGAGCTTGCTTTTTTTTTTTTTTTTTTCATTTGGTTTCATCACAACTCACATTGAGCATGCTAAGTTTGGGCTTGCTGGCCTTTTCTTGCCGGGAACGTGTGCGTGCGGACTTCCGATGGTGTTTTCGTGGCTTTCCGTCCCCCTTCCCACCACCTGGCAGACTTTCGTAGCCGTCGCTCATTTCCTTACCTGAGGCCACATCAGAGTTGAGACTGCAAAAAAAAAAAAAAAAAATCACTTATCAGCCTTTGTGTTGGCAACACAAACTCATAGTAGTTGAAAGTCAGAAAAACGTGATACCTGTCGTAGGTATAACTGTGCAGGGACACTGGTTTGTCCTGAAACACATCCTGGAGACAGGTTAAAACATTTAGCAGACCTTGAGAAAAGCTTGGTTTTATGCCTCATTCATTAAAATCAAGGCCCAATACACCAATATCAGATGGTGAATAGGCTGATAAACATGCATATGTGCACGGTGCACCGTGCATATGTGCACGGGTGTGATGACTTTGTGTAAAGGCAAAAGAAATGCAAAGGACAGGATGTGTCTATCTTGTGTCCAGGCCAACCCCAATTGTTTGTTTTTATTCCTACCTCTGCAGAGGGGTCTTGCTGGAGGTTGATGGAGGCAGTGGTGGACTCAAGGTTTTGCTGATTTGCAGTCAGGCTGGCACACTCAGGAAGCTTCGTCTGAATGCCAGCAGGCTTCAGACCTGGAACCGGGACTGAAACCGCAGCAGACTGAGCGGATTTAACTTCGCCGATTGTAGAAGGTGCGTCTGAAGTCATGGAGGAGGTTTTTGAAGATTCAAAAGGTGCTTTAGCATGGGCGTGACCAGGGGTTGGAGCTACTGGGGCATTCGTTTGGGCTCTAATGAGGGTTGAAGACGGAGCGTCAGGAATAGCTGCTGCTTGTGCTGATACTGCAACTGGCGTTTGAATTTGTGCTGGGACTGGAGTTTGTGTTGCTGTTGAACTCTCAAATAGGACTGCCGCTGAAACCGAGACTGGCGATCGGACTGGAGCTACATCTGTAGGGGGTGCGAGTAAACCGACACCCGATGCATTTGTTTCTACATCTAGTCCACTTCCCCAGGGGCCAGTTGGGAGAGTAGGTAAAACAGGCTGGACTGGTGCCAAAAGGGGAATCTCTCCAAATTTCACCTGTGGTGCAGTCACATTTACCTGAAAAAAAAAAAAAAAAAGACTCATTTAGGAATCTGACCAGCATTAAAACCGTTTACTTTATACAGAGCAGTCTGAAATTTCATAAAGATTGAAGGTGAAAACAGGTTTTTGCAAATTTAAAAACAAAAGAGAAACACGATTCTTTGCTCAGATGAAACTAAGATTGAACATTTTCGCCTTAATTCGAGGCATCATTCCTGGAGGAAACCGTTCACTGTTTATTCCCTGCCGAAAACCATCAGGATACCAAAGTGTGGTGGTGACAGCATCATGCTTTGGGAGTGTTTTTCAGTTACTGAGGAGGAGGAGGAGGAGGAGGAGGATGAGGAAGAGGAGGAGGAGGAGAAGGAGACTGGTCAGGGTTCAGGGAAAGCAGAATGGAGCAAATAAAAAGCTGATCTGCATTTCATTCATCAGAACCTCAGACTGGACCAGTGGTTCACATTTCAACAGGACAATGACCCTTTAAGCACACAGCCAAGACAGCACAGGCCAGAACATGAATTAGCCTTGACTGAAACCCAACCAAACATCTCTGGAGATTGGAAAATGACAGCCCCATGACAACCCAGATCCATGAGAGGATCTGCAGAGAGGACTGGAAGAATATCCTCAGACCCAGATCCACAAAGCTTGTGGTGTCGTACCCACAAAGACAGAAGGGATGGTGTCAGAACAGTACAAAAAAGAAAAAATATTTAAAACTATCTTCACTTTGTTAGCGTGTGGATTCATCCGAGAAAAGATTTTTTTTACGGAACAAAATGTTGACAAAGCGAAACCTTTCCGGTTGCACTACACATTGCCAAACCACTGACAGAACAAAAGACGGACAATATGCCACCACTTCCTCCTGTAGTACAAAACGGGAAGCAACTGCAAGCAGCCCTGTCAAATGTGTTGTTTCACCCTAGCATATAATTATTTTGTCATTTAATATGAAATCCAATCCAACCTGATGAGAAATGTCAGTGTGATAAGCTGAACTGGTTTACTGGAACCTGCAGGCAAACCCAGGCCCTGGGTTTTGAAAAGCACTGTTTAACTCCAAATCTTCAAACTATCAGAGTTGATCACAAACAGTGGCTGAATAATATGCTTTTGAGCCACTTTAACAAAGTGTGCACGTTGTCCATATTTATTTATGCTCTGTATTGCCTCAGACATGTGACTTCCATGCAAGACAGCAATGATTGACACCCTGCAGCACGACAGCTTTCCCATGAGCCCATCATGACAGATACAACTGAGGCACATATTCACCTGGACAGGCTGCTCAGCCACCTCCTGCTCAGGGTGGGGGGCAGGGTGTGAGGTGGATTGCACCTGGGAGAGAGTTCGTGGATGGGTGGTATGGAAACAAAGGTTTGGCTGAGAAATGCAAGGGGCCCCTTGCTGCCGAGGCCCTGTAGGGGACCTGGCCATAGCGAGAGGTGGGATAGGGAGGCGCACACAGGCCACATGCGGAGGAGTGCTGAGTACTGGTGTAGGGGGGAATGTGGCATGAGGAGTGACAGGTAGGGAGGGATGGTGTGGTGAAGGTGAAGGTGAGGAGTTGGAGTTAGGCATGGAAGGACAGCTGCTGTTGTAGGCACAGGGCAGAGGAGCTGGGGGGAAAGGACTGGACCTGCTGTCCCCTGATTGTGCAAAAGGGGCCGATGCAGTGTGAAGCTGAGAGAAAAAGGGAAAACGACAAAAATAAAATAAAATAAAATAAAGAGAGACAACCAACTGACAGAAACAATCTTCAGACAGGCCCTTTTAGTCAAGACTCGGCCCAGCAAAGAAATTCACCAAGCCAACGCACCTGTGTGCTGATCTGCAGGGGCAGGAGTGGGGACGTGGCGCTGTGCAATGACTGACAAAAACCGGCAGATATCTCTGGAGGACTCAGGTGGGATGCAAGCGCGTCAGCAGGCGATGGCTAAAGCACAAAATCAAGTGCATGTTTTGTGGTTAAAATAAAAGACAGACAGAGCAGACGAGGAATTCTGATCTCCTAGCTGCGAAGTTCGTTTTCTATGATGGCCTTCGGTTGTTTTGTGTGATTTATGCTAGTAAACGCTAAAAGACGATGGCTCTACCTGAGGGTAGAAAGCAGCTTGTTGGAAATGGCACTAAAGGGAAGAAACAAATTGAAAAGGAAGGAAACAAAACATTAAAAAAAGCACTTAACATACACAAACTATGATACATTTAATTGATGGTGCTGCTAAATTACAGATAAAATAGGCTTTTTTTTTCAACCATGTATGTATGTTCAGTATATAATGCTTAGTTGAGTGTAGAGGGCCACAAGAATACAGATAACACACTTTTAGAATATTACAAGTTGTTGCTATTGCACGTGAATCACGTGAAGCATGAGGTACCTGCTCATTGATGGGTTGGTTTGTAAGATGGGGCTGTAGGGTGGGGGCTCCAGCTGGAAAGCTCTGTGCTGTCTGCTTTATCTGGTGCACATTAGCTGCTGGTGTAGCCGGAGCGGAGAGCGTCTACCGGACACACAAAACGCATAAAGATCACCTTCGCTGAGGTTTCACATGTTGATAATGCTTTATTAAAGGGCTTGTCAAGCAGGATGCTGCAGTGGTCAAGGGCAATCACAACAGTTTGATTAGTAGCCACACTGAGAAGTACCATTTTAGCATTATTTAGTATGCTGACATGCGTGCTCGCAGTGCTACAACCCAACGAATTTAAATAGGTGATTAAAGTGGATTAGGAAGAAGATGAGGGAAGAGTTGGGCTGCTTTTGCTACCACCATGGAAAAGAGAAAAAGAAACAACTCGAGGATTGTTAAGATGTGCAGCAGGTGGCAAGAATCAGCCCAAAGACAGAAGCTTCCTTCTCTAACCTACCAGCGGACTTGGTCTTCGTTTAGTGTCATATGGTGACTGCGAACTCCCGTCCTGACTTGGGTTGAAGAGCAGGGGGACATAGTGCATGCTCTGACTCCTGACTCTACTGTCCATAATTGCGGAGACACTACCCCCAAAATTCCCGTGGTTGCTCACTGGGTTAGAGGCAGAGAGGTTGGGGGAGCTGTTCCTGAGGTTGATGATGTGATGGAGACACTGGTTGAGAATGTTGAGGTCTCTACCTTCACATAAACTCCACAGCGGCTGAGGTTGTGAGGGTGGGGAAATCGTGGAAGCTGTTTGAATGTTTGATGGTGGAGAGGGAAAGGTGGAATGGTGGGATGGAGGAGACCGAGCCAGATGAAGAGATGTGGGAGAATGCGGCTCAGCAGACTGAGAAGATGCAGGGAAAGCAGCAATGCACGTGTTTCCCCGTGGCCTGCCTGTCTTCGGTGTGTCGTTCAGGAGGACAGACCCGGTCTTGCAGTGTTGCCGTGACTGCGGTATGTCCGGGGCACTTAAACACAGCTCTGTGGGACGCCGAAAATTCAGAGGACGTGGAGGCGATGTGAAATGCCTCACTAAGCCATGACTAAAGCCCTGATTTTGGGGCAAGTTGCAAGGTAGAAATGACTGATTCTGATGAGAGTCGTGGGATGGGCAGTTTGGATTGTCAGCGGTGTTTTGCGAAACCACGTCTTGCAACAGACATGAACTGGAGCATGGATTCCTTGTCTCAGTTTGAGAGCGCTTCCCATATCTCAACATTTCAACCAGGGAGGCGCTTCCATGTCTAACACACGCTGCGCTCTTAGTCAGCGGCTGGTTGCCTACAAAGGGGTAACTGCAGTGATGCTGATCAGAAATAAGGATAACAAAACTGTCATTACTTTCAAAAAAAAAAAACGAAAATTGAGAATTTATAAAAACCCAGCAGTAAAAAATAAGAAAAGTTCTACTCACTGTTATAGGCTGATAGGGTTGCCTCTGGGCGTCTGCTTGTTGGTAGGTGCCAGGATGGAGACGAGCGGCGGTTTGCTGGAGGACGCCGTCCTCCGACTGCGTGGATGCTTGTATGTAGTTTCCATCTGGGGCTGGTGCTAGCTGCTGGTTGAGCCCCTGGGGCAGTTGGGATTCAACCAGGGCGGAAGGGCTGTAGATCAACCGAACAGCAGAGACGGGCTCCAAGTGTGGCTGGTAGTTGCCATTTTGCTGATTGCTGAACTCTTCTAACTGCATGGCAGAGCTAATGCCACTATCAGCTGGGAAAACAAGGTGAAAAACATTATGACTCAGCAGACTAGTTGACCAGGAGGAAGGACAGACACTGACAACCATGGTGCAAAGTGGATGAGAATTCCAAAGGTGGGTGATGACTCAGATGCTGCAGTCACCCTTTATGTAAATCACCAATACATGAGCAGATATCGCTTGTTTTTAACTGGGTCGGTTCCCATGAGTGGCTGAATGACTAACAAGACTTCTGGGGTCTTACATGTGTTAGATGTGGTGGTGGGCACCGCGCAGAGAAGGCTCTGCTGCTCCATCTCTTGATCCTCACATTCTGAGGTCACTTTCACCGGCTGTGGCACGACGCCGCCAGGTACCTGCAGCAGGTCATGGTGCGTCTTCTTCGTGGGCGCCTCGCCGTTCCCCGACAAGACTTTTCGTTCCCTTCTCCATTTAATGAGAGCCACGCGGTCCCGAATGGACTTCCCAAGAATCTTGATGTCACAGTCCAGAAAAAAACCCGACTCCACCTACGGGACACAGCACAGACGTTTTCTGACGATTGAGCTGAATCGATCAAGAGGGAGGTTGCTCTATTTTCAATCAATAAAGCAATCTACATGCATCAACACTGTCAATGCAGACATGACGGGTAAACCGAGCATGGTCACATTACACAGATGACTTCATTTCTGGTACACAACCAGGCATCTGCTTCTCAAGTGTCCACACTGTGTGTTAGATATCAGACAGGTCAACACTTAAAGCCTTTCCAAAGGTTCTCCATGGATGGTAAACATATGTTATTAACACATGCAAATATCTCTGTAAGGAAACTGTTTTATATATAAGCAAAATGTTTTTGTCTCCCCTCCGCAGATTAAAACGTCTCAGCTCAGCTGTTCATATTTACCATTTCCTGGGCAACGACCTCTGGGACTTCGGTCACCAGGTCAAAGGTAAACTCAATGGCACCTGTGTCCTTATATTTCCCCTTAAGCTTTTTAGGATCTTCAACCCACAGCTTAAGAGCAATGGATGACTTCTTCCCATCATCGTCTTCATTGAGCTCCACCCTCACGCCGGTATCCTCCGCAAAGAACGCGTGATTCAAGAGGTCCTTGATGGAGTACCTGAAGGAAATGCACAAAGATGACCTGCAGCAAAGGTTACTACAGACCGGATGATGCACAACAGACAGAAACATCAACAGCTTCAGAGACAAATACGGGTACTAACGTCACACTGCAGGAGCAGAAACAAAACAGTGCATTGAAGATAACCTCTACCTACTTAACAGAGGTGTCTCCTGCACGGAACGCCCTGCTGAAGGTCCCGCTCCACTTACCGTTCTTCCCATCTGTGACAGATGCATTCCCCAATTATTTCTTTAATTTCTGGATCACTGACTTTACTGTAGCTTGCAGGTTTCACTCCCTGCAACATAAACCAACCAGTCAGTAAGCATAAGAGTGAAAACAGAATCAGAAAAAAAGAATTACAGACCAAAAATGTATGATAATGAACAAATGAACTCACATATATGGTAAATCATCAAAAAATGTGCGGCCATGAAAATATTTATATGGCATGAAACAGACATTAAGGGCAAACTTTAACCGTGTTGTGTCTTAACTCACACTGGTGACTTTTCGATAGATCTGGGCAGCATTCTGGCACTCGGAATAAGGGTACTCGGAGGTGGCCATCTCAAGCATACACATCCCAAATGCGTAGACGTCCACAGATTCATCGTAATGCTCCTCGTACATCTCTGGAGCCATAAACTCTGGCGTACCTGGAGGAATGAAACCAAGCGCAGAGATGAATAACAACATCTTCTGTTAATGGAATAGCTCGACTAGCTGACGACTAACCGATGACACTTTTGGCAAACGAGGTTCTCTTCAGTGTTGCCAAGCCCAGGTCTCCGATCTTGACCGAGCCAGTGGGACCAGTGATGAAGATGTTGTCACACTTGAGGTCTCTGTGGATGATCGGGGGAGTCCGTGTGTGGAGGAAGTGGAGGCCTTTGAGAATCTGCCTGCACCAGCTTCTCAGAACTTTGGGCTTCATCACCTTAAAACGTTTCAGATACCTGCAAGTGGACGAATACGCCATGACAGAGCAAACGTCAGCACTTGATGCCAATGTTTACACTCTGCCTGATTATTTTTAGAACATCAACTGCATCCTCTCATACTGATCACATTAAAAATGAGCTTGGGCTGTGTGGTTTGGATTAAATCTCTCTCACAGTGTACTATAAGATTTGCGGTAGTGGCACCGCCCATTGTGGTAAAATGGAAGGCTAGTAATGTGTCTAATGGGGTTAGATTAAAAGTCAACAATGAGCCTGTGTTAAAAATGGACCCACGTTTTCAGCGTCCCGGAGGTCATGAGCTCCGTCACCAGAACGATGCATTTCTTCCCTTTCAGCGGCGACTCCCAAAAATCGTAAAATCGCACGATATTGGGGTGCTGCAGTGCTTTCAGCATCTCTGCTTCTTCTTTGAACCGCTGCCTCTCTGCCTTGGACAGCTTCCGCTCCTGCGACAAATGCGAGGACAAGGGTGTTGGGGGAGGAGGGAGGGGGTGTGTTAATATTATCCTGAGTGTAAATTGAGGCGATAAAACACATTTTGGGTGCATCTGGACAGTTTCAACTGTGCTGAGCGCTGCCTGTGGCTCGTGTTTGGAGTGAACACAGCTTTGGTATTTTGAGTGGTAGAACATGAGGGTCCGTCTGTGCGCTCCTTACATCAGATCTGTGTATAAAACACAGCCGTAAAACACCAACTGGCTGAGTGAATCCCTGCCCTCTGAGGCCTGAGTCGGATTGAGAAGTAGCTTCACTAAATTCACATCAGTCAAGGAGAAAAAGGAAATGAAAAGGGCAGTCAGGGTGAATCCCAATAAGCCAGACAGAAGGCTTCATCTCAAAAGAGGCCACATTAAGAAAATGTGTCTCATTTTCATATTCAGAGTTGAACAGTTAGACACCATCTATCCAATTATTTTTTTCGTATCTAATACATCCTTTCTCTGCACAGATCCCTCATGATTCAGCAGATGTTACGTGACCTCCAAATTCCTCTCTTGCTGTCTGGACGTGCAGACAGAATTGTAACAATGAGAGCGCATTTCAAATGAACACATTAACCTTCCACTCATCTCTCTGTACTGATTATTGACAGACCCTGGGAATCAGATTTCGTTCGCTGTGACCTGCAGCCAGATTGCAGCCAATCGGTACCACAGCCGAGGCTCCTCAAGCTTTCGCTGCCTCAGTGATACACATTTTTAAACACTTTATTTCCTCTCTGTCTCCAATCTGTCATCTTCTAAGACAGCGCATGTACAGATTATTAAATACTCTTTGCAGACGGAAGATGTGAGCAGGGTGTGGCTCCTCCACTACAGACTCACGCTTCACCCAGACTTCATCTAGCGTAACAAATGTCGAGGGGAAAACTGGGATCTAATAGAGTTGCTGAGACACATTTATGCATCTAATTGAAATTGAGCCGCTCATCTACTACAGATCCTATAAGTGTCCAGGGCTTCACCTAGCCTCTTCCTCTCTCCTGCCTCACAGAGCTGCATCAGCACTTTTCAGTCTCAACGCCCTGGTTTAAACGCCACACCAGTTTACAGCCATTAAAAAAACAAACCCTGTAAAAGGGCAACACTCCGATCTCACTGTGCTGCTCTCAGTCTTTTGGCATTTGGCTCTGGGGACAGGATGTTTTAAGCTTCCAGAAGAACAGGCTAGCTTGTCTACACCAGCTTGCTATGATATATTGAATGCTTACTGAGACAGAGTGGATGTAAAAGTATACCTTTTAACTTTCTATTATAAAAGAGCTGTCTCTTGACAGATGACAACAGACCTGAAAGCCCACGGTACTAATTCATGTAAGGACCAATTAAGCTTTCAGATCAAATGCATTATTAACAAAAGTTCACTATGCAAATGAATAAATAAATGATCTATTATGTTGCATGCAAAAGACTGGGGTTGATTATAATTTTACAATTATCAAGTTCAGTGTGGTAAACATATGAGTACAGTCCAAAGCAGCTATTACACAAACCCAGGCCACAAAGTCAGGAATAACATTCCCATTATGATAATTAAATGCAAATTAAAGCCCTGATAAAGAAGGCGGGTTTCAAAACCGCTTTTGTTCTTTCTAAACAGTGAAGTCAAATGAAACAAATAAACTAATTAAAGTTTTAAAACAATATGTTGTGATTGTTACAGAGTAGTGTGTATAGATTACAGTTAAGTATTTCTTTAAAGCGCTGTCTTTCTGCTTATCTTAACCACATCCTGGATTCTTGTCTAGCCTGCAGCCGGTCTGCTGTCAGCTGCTGTGTAGGACACAACAGCATCACCATCGCCGCCTTGTAAAAAAAGACATTTGCATGATAGGAAGGAACGCTCCAGTTGTGGCTCAGGAAAGAAACAGAATGGGATTAAAAAAAAAAAAGAAGATCAGAATTAATCAGAGCGGTGCAGGGATTTACATCTAAAAAAAAAAAAAAGCTTATGAAAGTTATAGGAATGACATTTGTAAATCATTAAGATTTATATATATAAAAAAGCCTTTCATGTGTGGGAAAGCCGCGGAGAAAAGGTAAAGAAGAACCATGATTTTCTTTTGTTTATTGATCATATGTTGTCTAACCAATTGTGTGTGACGTCATGGGATGTAATGTGGCGTCATTTGATGTGCTGGAGTGATTTTTAACCCACCTGGAGTTCACACCAAGCAACTTCCACCCACGTGTCGGTGTCCAGACCTTTATAGACGGTCTTGAAGGACCCCCTTCCCAGTTCAATATCAAACTTCAGGAAGCGGCCCCCGGGTGATGTGGACACGGCCTTCATCCCTGGCTCCTCTTCGTTTTCGTCGCTTCCCGCTTTACCTGTGACGTCCGAAGTCACGACCTCTGCCTTCGGCTCTCCTCTGTCCCCTTTCTCCTCGTCGGTGCTCAGGCTCTCGGTGGCGCTGTCCTTCAGCCCCACCTGGCTGTCCGTGCTGGAGGTCTCTCCCAGGCCAAGTCGGACCCGTGTGCGACTGCGGTCGACGATGGTCCGCAAGTCGATGTTGAGCACCGGGCTGCTGTTGACGCACTCCGGCAGCTCCACCGACTGCTCCTCGGAGTCCACAAAACTTCGCCGGATGAACCTCTGGCGCAAAAGCCCTTGATAGTCCGTGGACGGGTACGCGCTGGGGTCACTCGCCCCACGCAGGGTTGCGTTTTGGATGTTGACATTGTGGTCTGTGCCGTTCTCATAGACAGACCTGCGCTTGTTGGCGTTTATGTCCGCGTCTAAATTCGGCGCTGAGGAAAACGCGGATCCCAGCTGTGGATCTTTCCTTGAATCATCCACTGAATCCATCCCGGTAATTTAAGCATTCACCGGCGACATTGCGTAGCGACGACGACGATGATGATGATGGTGGTGGTGGTGGTGGTGATGATGCTCTCCCGAGAGTTTGCTGCCTACCTGCAACACTCACGGGCAGTGACGCAGTTCGCCAGCTCCAGATGAATGGCCTCACTTGCCTGGAAGTGTTCAGAACAGGGACCATCACCACATAATGTCCAGCTCGGAGGATGCGCGCATGGCTCTCGGGCACTCCATCACGCCCCGATCCACCGTGCTGCAATACTGCCGTTCAAGTTAAATCTGATGTCATTGCCGGATCAGCCTATGGACTCACGGAAACAATGTCCTACACGTTGCATAAGCCAGGAAAACGTAAACGTCTGGTATATTCTGCAGATAAATCACTGGCCTCCGTGGACAGGCCAGGATGTGTCAGCGTGCTGCGCACTAATCCTCCAAAACACATCACGGGCTGACCGAAAGCGCACGCAGCTTTTCTGGAAATACTCCCATCGAACTGCAGATATTCCGCTGGAAAACCAATCTAAATAAACTCTACGAAGCCTGGCTTCGGCGTCTATGCGTTGTTCCTTTCGCTAGCCTACTCTTTTCTTGCATGTATGGCGAGTCCGGGATGAGGCGTTTATCAGATTGTGCCCTCTGCGGCAGGAGGCAGGCGGCTCTCGGCGCATCTCAGGTGACCGGGCGGCCGTCTCCAAACCAAACACACCGTCTTCCAGGTTTGAACAAAAAAAAAAAAAAAGTGCAATATGGTACACGCCCCTAGGAACGAAGCGTACCCGATGACTCGGCACGTTGTGAGGCGGGACCTTCAGCCTCATGAGCAGCTCATCCCTGTCCACCCTGACGCGCCGAGCCTCCAATGGGAAGATGCCGCTGAAGGAAATCACAGCCTGGTGAAGGCACTCGCCTACCTTCTAATATTTGATTCATTGAGCGGTGTGTGAGGGTCTGTTCAAATGCATTCTCAAGAAACTAAATTTTACTGCGTGCTTTGTTTTTAATCACATTATATTTCAAATTACTTCCCATTCGTCGGCCTGTTATGTGGAAATAATACTGGAAATGTTTTGAAATCTTTTAGTGGCTCATTGTCCAACCGTCAGTGTATTTTCTATTCTTGGCTTTTAAAGAGTATGAATTTTAAAGTAACAAGCAATAAATCACCATCAGAAGCATCCTGTGGCTGACAACGAGTTTTCCTTTTATATTATTTTTCATATTAAGATTAAAATACTAGAACACTTTGACTAGAACACTGCAGCGATTAACCTTTTGAAATGGTGTGTCTGCTATAGGTCCAACATGATCTTCTGATATTTTCTGTTTGTTTTTTTGGGGGGACCATGCTTGTGTGCACATAGAATTTTTGGGGCAACAAATTTATCTTTATACTGAGGAGGAAAAACAAAAACAAAGTCATAGGGGTCAACTTAATATCTTCAGCTCAGCGTTTTGTTTGACTCACAAAATCAAATATAATCAATATTTTATATCATGCAGCGCCTCAGTTTGACTTAAACTGCTGTGAGTCGGCACTGACTTCTTGTTGCTTCACAAATGTTTGGATCTGTCAAATACGTTAAGTTACCTAGTATTTTATGACCGACACATGAAGTTTTGTGATTTTTATTGGTTTGTGTTTTATAATACAGCCATAAAACGTGAGTTGTATGGAACAGTATAATGACTAACAAGGAGGTCAGAATTCACTCTCAACAGTTCAACAGTATTCCCAGATAACACATTTTTATGGGGTCACATTCAGAAGAGGATTGCCAAGGCAACAGGGGAAAGAATAAAAACCACTGGCTGGATGTGGTCAAGCCTGAGATGACTGTTACATTCTGTAAAAGCAGGACCATTTCAGTCAGGGTACATTCACTGGTTCTGGTTTTCTGGTGTTGTGAGACCAGATGTGTTTCCTTGGCTAGATCTCTCTTTTGTGACCTTGCAGGTGTTTTCTAGAGTTGTCATCTGTGGATGTCAATAATTCTTTATAATGTGGCAGTTTTCAGCAATAACGTGTGCATCACTTGTGAAAAATGTTGACGTCACATCTTTTTTGGAGAAAAGTCTGCTGATCACCTCTTCTATAAAGTGATAAACAAAGTTAAAAACATGTTTATTCACTTGACATTACAGTGATGAAGGGATGTTGAAGGGTACTGTATTTGTGCGACCTGTGTGATTGGCTGCAGAACAAAGGGAGCTTGTGCACAGCTGCACGGACAACTAAGCACACATGAAGCAAAATTTGGTGTGGGTTAGCAGATAACAGTGGGTATTTCGTTTAAGAACCCGCTCTACTCATTAATACTACATATATTACCTATTTCAGCAGAATACTTAAGCTCTGTCTGGTTTGGCCGACACACTGAGCAGCTTTTATTCCTCTCCTTTAAGAGTACGTAAAGTGCAATACTGGCATTTATACGCAAGGTGGCGGTAAACTCATTAAAAATTTAGTTACCCTGTCAATAAGTAGCTGCGGCTCTAATTACGCTTTAAAACTTAAACATATGGTTCATGTTGGCTGCATTACAAAACTATTCTTACCTCAAGTGGCGAAATAACAACATGGAAGCTTCTCTAAATAGTCCACAGCTTTTTGAGGACAGCCCCCATGTTTGAGGGGCGGTAGTCTCTCTCTCTCTCTCTCTCTCTCTCTCTTTGCCCTTCTCGCCGTCACGGAAGCCTGTTATAAACAGTCGTTGGTGTCCGCCTGTACCGGCTCGGACCACCGACCTTTAGTGAAGTCCGGACTTCATACATTCCACCTGGCCGCCGTTACTGGCGGTGTTTAATGAGACAATGCCCACGGAAAACTTGGAAATGACCGGTGATGCTGGCCGAAACGGCGAGTTGGAGGTACGTGAATGCAGCACTAGCTTATAGATCTGGAATGTAAACCCAGTTAATATGCTCGGGTCAGGCTCGCTCAAGGCTAAATCCCCACAGAAACCTTTATCAAATCGGGATGAAAGACAATAATCTTTGTTTCAAATAAGAGATGAGGACATCCCGTGACTCATCCATTCCTCTCATCCGTTCACACATCATTGTGCTGTTGCTAGACGCTAGCCGGTGCAACCGAACAAGTGCTCATTTTTGTAATTAATATATTTGCGGCTGCAGCAGAGCAGCCAAACATCTTTACTACCGTTGATAATTTCGAAGTAGTTTCCCTGTTACATTTACTCTTTTGTCGGGATCGTGCTGTTCATAAGCGGAGGTTCATGTCGACGTATCCAGCAGAAAAGTCTGAATCCTATGAAACAATTATGAGTCATTCATGAACTGTTGTTCAGCTAAATCGGCTCAAGTGTGTTTAAGTAAATCTGTGTAATTAACCCCCGCAAGATACAACAATGCCGTGGTATATAATTTAATAATACCCACCTCTGATGAGAGTATTGTTGTGTTTATTTGAAGCTACTGTCAACAAGACAAAGCAGGATATAGTAAAACATAAATCCTGTTAAAATATATGTTTCTTTTATTCATTAAGTTCATCTTAGTTATTGTAATAAGAATACTAAGCAAAAAAGGTGTCCGGATTAAGCCTAATGTTGAACAGTGAACTCAAAAAAAGATTAAATAAAATTTACTTAATGCATTTATCATAAAAGTTAAATGTTTATGTTTGCCAACTGACATTCTTCAATCATTTCATACCCTTCTTTAGAGACCGAAGCACATGAGGAATTCATTTTGAAAGATTCTAATATATTCAAAGCTTGCAGGATGCCACCAAAAAAAAAAAAAAAATCTTCACATGTGAGCGTGTGTGTCAGATATTAATGCGTGTCTTCCACTGACCAGCACCATACTGCAGGATTTCCTGTGTGTTTTCACTTAAAAAAAAAAAAAAAAAATCCCCCTGCCATCATGGGTGGAACTGCACCCAGATGAAAAGCTGAGCCCAAGACTAAACACAACTTTGGCCTTGGCCGTGGCTCTGCTGTCCCTTCTGTAATGTAATGTTTATTCCATGGTTTTCATCTAGCCTTTCTCATATACTTATTTTCCCTTAGAAACGGATTTTTTTGGCTTTCCCACAGACTATGAAAACAGATGCCTCAAGATGACCCGGAGAAACATTTTGCCTCTTGAAACTACTTTCAGTCATTTAAGAGACAATACTGTATATGCAAGCATTTCTTTTTCCGTTTGGCACATTTGTCAAAGTCATAACTGGGAAGTAGCCTGTTTTAATGTTTACTTTTTGATCTGCATGTCAAATCAGTGACCATGTTCCTGGTTGGTTTCACTTCCATAATCTCTCCCACAGCAAGCTTATGTTTTTTTTTATTTTTTTGTTAAGTTTTGTTTCTTAAATTTACAGTCACACATTTATGCATTTAGTATGAAATCAATTATGATGGCATTAAGAATACATTTATATATTGAATTTATTTTTTTAAAATATTCGATTTACACAGTACAAATATGGTGAGCTCATATCCATGGATAACACCGCCTGTGTTTGTTGAAGGTCCCACTGAACGGACGTCAGAGGAGGCTGGAAAAGCCTCTGAACATGAACCACTACGCCAATAAGAAGAGCGCAGCAGAGAGCATGCTGGATGTGGCCTTACTGATGGCTAATGCCTCTCAGCTGAAGGCAGTGATGGAACAAGGGCCAGAGTTCAGCTTCTACGTCCCCCTCATTGTTCTCATTAGCATCTCTCTCCTCTTACAGATCATGGTGGGAGCCATGCTCATCTTCATAGGTACGTTTGAATTTGGTCTTTCCCCATTTTTGTTTTAAACACGTTAATCATCAGAGGGGTTTTCTCAGGAGTTTTACAGGGATTTTTTAAAGGAAGTCTTGCAATCATCTGTGAACTTTCCTACAATGACAAAACTGTTTCAGTTTGACTCAAGTATGATGTTCTCAAATGTGTCGAGTCAGGCTGTTGAGAGTCATGATGTAGTTCCTCCATTATAGGGAGTAACATTTGTTCCTGAAACCTCTGTCTCAGGAACTAGATTGGTGTCCAGTTCCTATTATGTGAAGATTGCAGATCTTCTCGCGCTAAAGAAAAAACTCCAGAGTTGAAACGCTTTCTTTCAAAGGTGGGATGCAGACTTTCAATGATAAATGCTGCTAAAACAAATTTGGAAAATGTAAGCTCTAAACTGTTCGTAAGCACTTTTTTGTACATTTTCAAAACTGTTTCTTTGCTACTGCTTCCTGACACGCTTGTGACCACATCTTAAAACTGTGGTTTTGGTTTAAAAAACAGGGTTTTTTTCTGTTTTATATAGTTTAGTCTAACTGGCAGCGTGGGTGTGAAGGGGGCTGGGAATAGGTGAGGAGGAGAGGATTTTGTAAACATGTTCTAATTCTCAGATGGATTTTAGCAGTGTGTGTGTAAACTGGGTTAAAACAAGAGCGTGAAAAGACTGAAAGTTTGGAATGCTCAAAAAAAGGCTTGGTGGAGCATTCACTAGGTAAACAGGTTAATCAGTAACCCGTGATGTTATGCCAAGTCTGCCTCCTCAAACCGCTTACTCTGTATGTGAAAAACTAATAATGATTTCAGCATTTCAGGCTGTGAAATGGTGAACACTCATCATTTCACCAGCTCATAATGGGTGAAAACATCTGAGAGCACATTTTTGTGTCTCCTTGTAAAGTGCAGCAGAATAATGGATTGCAGTGGTGGACGAGGACTGAGCAGGTCTCACAGTGCAGCACTTGTCCTCTCTAACCAGAAGAGGCATTTGGCTTCTTCTCTTTTTTCTGAACGTATCTTTATCTTATTGGAACACAGACAGCCATTGTGAAAAAGTGCAAAGCTTTAGGCGCTAACAGCAGAAACAAAGAAAAAAAACATCTCTGCTATCAGTATGATGTTTTTGAATCATTGAATAGTCAAAAATGATAATCGACCCGCAGGCAGTGCTGTCAGAAGGTGTTAAATTTCTATTAGCATTCACCAAGTTTGACAGGATAACTCAGATCTGCCCCCTCATGTGCAGGAGAGGTAATTTCTAGACTCATCAAATAATGTACTTCAATTTCTCCTTTACTTTTTTCTTTGACAGTTAAGTGGGATCTGAACGACGCAAGCCAGCACTACAAGCTGAACATCCTGGAAAATGTAACCACAGCTTTTGTCTTTATCATTGTCGTGGTCAACATCTTCATCACAGCATTTGGCGTCCAGCAGCCCAGCCCAAAGTCCTGATCCCTCCAGGCATGTTTTCACGTCTACTGAACTGCCCAGTGAAGACGGACCTCTGGACCGGTGTTCATCGAAATGTATCATCACCACAGAAATGGCATGCAGGCAAACCTGCCATGCTGTAATTTAAGCTTGAATCTGTGTGTGTGTGTGTGTGTGTGTGTGTGTGTGTGTGTGTGTGTGTGGTTTTGACAGTGGATAAATGTGTGGACTGTTACTTTTCAATACTGCTCAATACTGATGACGATAGATTTATTTACTTTCGTCTTTAAAGCCAACATATCTGAAAATGCAGTGGCAGTATAAGTTATTTACAGAGATTCTTCACGTTCCCTGAGAAAAGCCATTTTTGTCAGTACACCAGTCATTCTTTACAGATGATGCTTTTACAAACGGTGAGATAGTTTTACTACAAGAGGAAATCCTCTTTTTAAACCTCAAATGTCTAACGAAGTGGACCTAAGGTTCTTTATATGCTATGCAAAGTCAGTTATGTGTTGTTTGAATTGAACACTTCTGTCAGTTATGGTTTTATATACATAAATTTGTTTTTTTGATTATATACACTGTAGTATGTGTTTTTAGAGCACTTTTTTATTATGACCCAAAAAAATTTCAATGCTTTTACTTTGCAATATTTGACTACACACTGTTAGCGCTGTTTTGACTGAAATTTCTAAATAAATTTATGATGGGCATTTATGCATTAGGCATTGATTTTATTTCATTGTACAAAGACAAATTGTGGCAGCTTTTGGAATTGAAGGTGTGATGTGTGAACACAGGATGAAACTGTTGGCCATAAGAAACAGATAAAAACAATACCAGAGAAATTATAAATCTAGGACAGTTTTGGAATATTATTTCAAAATTGATATTAGAAATAACAACAAATACCTGTTAGATACAGAAATAATCTAAAGACGCAAGCTTCAAATATCCTTTGAGATTTCCCATCACACCACAGAAGTACAAACCTTTTAATCACTTATGACATACATCTTTTTTTAAATGTAAATCCATGCTATTAAAGCACTTTATAAATTAATTTTGCTGGTAAACTAATTTAAATGACCTATCAGCAGGCTATAATAACAAATAAGAAAGATATAATACATGTAAATGTGTTTATTATCTTTACACCTCACAAACGTGTCTACTGCCTTTGTACAAGCTGCAGGTCACAGTCCAACAGGAAGAATAAAAGTTTCCAGTTTCCATCCTGTCCAGCCCAGCGGAAATACAGACATAGACAGACATTCACGCACACTTCCGGTCTAAAATTACACGAGAGGGGCATGCACAGTTCCAAACAGAAACAGGACACAAGAGGGAAAAGAAAAAGATCACGCGCAGTCTATGTTTGGAAAAACTTGGTTAGAGATGCCACGAAGTAGGTGGCAATGCCTTAACCGTATGTGTGTTGAAGGCCTCAGGGGCCTCTTCCATCCTTGTCAAGGGGAGTGCTAACCTTCTCTCCTTTCATACAACACACTAAAATGTCGCAGTCCTGTCATTTTATATAGAATGACAAATTCAAATGATTCTTACTAATGGTGGCGCCTTTTTTAAATCTTGTTTTTACATTGTAAATACCTTGGAGAATCATTTAGGCAAATTGTTATCGCGTTCGTTATATTTTAATCAATCCTTGGTTTGTTAGTTGTTAGTATCAGTTGTTACCGTACCCATCATGCACCGCGCTGTAAGCAGACGTCCTTGTCACGTGGATCAAAGCGTGAACTCAGTTGGTATAAAATATAAATAAACGTGAAATCTGGCTACACGGTCGAAATATAAACTTTTCGGTTATTTTGTTTGTTTAAATGTATTTCACGGATTGACCGTGAATGTTGTCGTAAAAGTAAAATATCAATTTAAAAAGCCACATCGATAATTTCCTCGGTTCATTCTTACCACAAGAGGACGACAATGTTCTATAAAGAATTGGGTTTTGTGGACAATGTACTACAGTATGTTGGAGTCGGTCTGTTCCTAAATGCAGGTGAGAATCGGAGGCTTTTGCATAATGATAAGAAAGAATACACACAAAACTGCCAAAATGTTGTTTTTTAATATGCCTTATTTGGTGTGCAATCAATAATTTAAACTGGCTGAGAAAATATTCTAAGCAGTTAACATAATGTTTTACCTTTTAAAATCCATTAGTGTATTTAGGCATTTTGAGCTCATTTAAATATAAAAATAAGTATTTAAATAATGAGCAAGGTGCTGAATTAACCTCTTAATCTCTCAACTGAACATTACATACCTACATACATTTTTAAAAATTAGAATTCAACTCTTAAAAAAGATACATTGTGTGGTGTTTTAGTAAGTGGCATTTACAAACACAGGACTCCTGAAGCTGCTGATGTGAATGGGTCACCCTTTACTTCATGAGGCTGTCTTCAGTGTACCATATGAGGATCTCCTCTGCTTTTCTTTTCAAACCAAGAGCAGCCATTCCTAACGCCCGGCTCCCTCCTGTCAATTTTTCCTCTGCAGAAAGAACACACCTTATTAGCACCCTGTTTAAAACAGTCATTTTTTATAAACTACATCTACACAAGGGTGTAGTATTACACATCAGGAGGTCAACTGAAAAGCTATTGTACCACTGTAGTAATAGAGTAAAGCCATTCCCACTGCAATGCTGAAGCAGCCCACAAAGAAGAAAGGACCTGGGAAGAGGGAATAATATAGCTTTTAAAGGTAATAAAATTATCAGGTATGCTGCCTGATGGTTCTTAGCTTAAAAGCCCAAATATTCAGGTTAATACTGCACACATGGAGGTTTGTCTCACCTCTCTCATTCAGCACATATTTCTGAGAGCAGTCTTGCCGGTACCTGAGTGGACCTAAGCCTTCTGGAGAGAGGACAGAGACACCTAGGATTTGGATTTCATCGTGTATTATTAAATATATGATGAATTCTACTCTGTCAAATGAACCATAAATTGAAGTAGTTGAGGGGGACAAACCTCTGAGACGGAGCCTTGTGGGTAGGCTGTAGTATACTTCCTCTACGTGCAAATGCAGAGCTCTGTAAAACTCCCTGCATGCTTCTTCTCCTTTTCCTTGCAGATGTGTAAGAAGCTCTCCCAGTCGAACGCTTGTGGGCACATCCAAGTTTCTAAACTAAACATTAGCAACAGACATGTAAATATGTTTAAAGTCAAAAAGCGAGTATTTTTAAATATATTCAAAGGGGCTTTGCACTTAAACGTAAGTGTAAATGTAAGGTGTTTTAAAAGTGAATTGTGTTTTAAACTTCTTTGATTGCTTTTTTTTTCTTCTTCTTCTTCTTTTAGGGTGAACCAGAATTTGCTGGTTAATATTTCTGTGTCTTGGAGACGTACTTTAGTGGCCTCTTTGTCTGTAAGGATCTGCGGGTAGACTCTGTTGAGTTGCAGGATCAGTTTGTCCACCAGCTCCGTGTCCAGCCTCCAGTCAGCTTTGAGGAAGACGCTGTCTTCTATCAGCTGTTCACGAAAATCATCTGAACAGAAACATATTTTAAAAAATAGCATGCATCCGTAAGGCTGGTACACCTATTAGTCTGATAGTAGATCCGTGATTTAATTGAACAGGAGGACACTTTTAGATTTTGTTGCATGTCAACAGCAGAGGAATCTTAAACAGTGAGCCTGAGCTATAGCCTACAGTCAGGGTTATGAAGTGGAGCAATGTGCTCGCAGGAAAAGTAAACTTTATTTAGGCTGCATTCTGACCAAATGCTTAAGTCTCCTGTTAAAAAAGTTGCAGAAAGCCCATCAGGAACAAGACGTATCGCTTATATGGACAGTACGGAAACTTTTTAGGTCATCAAGAGAACTGGAAAAATGTAAGTGATTCATAATCCTACAACATTATGCGCTAAAACCGAAGAAAAGTATCGGAGGAAACGCGATTAAGATCTGTTTTTGAAGTTAAGTAATTTAAAAGTAACGAACCTCCCATTGTGGAGTCCCTCTGTCCTCTGTTTGGCCACGCCCTCTTACGTCAACGCGCGGTGAGGAGGGGTTTACGTCGACGTCTAGAAAACGGAAGAAAGTTCCTTAAACCGGAAATGACGAAGCGAAGCAAATTGAGATGTTTATTTTAGTAAAACTTATTTTGCACAAATACCGTACGTGTTTAGCTAAGTGTTACCAATTTCACAGTAAAATAGTCATTTAAAAATAAATGGCCTGACAGATAGGGGGTTAGTCACTTCTGTTTTGTATCGATGGAGCCATTAGTATTCTGCCATGTAATTGTCATATGTGCGAAATCAAAACAAAAACTGCAATATAATGAACTAAAACTAGTGTTGATGTGGTGGCTGTGTTGTTTTATTAAAATAAATCACCTAATCCTGTACTGATGAAATCATATTTATTCCCTCCAAACACACCATAGTGGTAAGCAGACAACAGAATTGTCATGAATCTTTCTCGTTTTACCAGAAGTCTGTTAATATTTTAATTCTACTCAGACACTTCCACGAAAAAGTCCCTTGTGAAATGACAAGGATGTCGAAAGACATGCAACGGACTGTATGCTGACAATAAATACAGTTTATGTACGAACAAAATCGCCCAATATGTGGAATATAATCAGTGTTGAATTTGTTTTCCCATGTCATTTTTGCAAATTGCACATGCACATCCAAAACTTAAAATGGCACAGCATGCTTATAATTTGCAGACAACGGACTTTAGTTTTATAAAAAACAAAACAAAAAAAACAAAGTGGGATTACATTAATGTACTTTTTAAAAAACAACAACAACCAAAACAATTATTCAAGAATAAAGTTTATGAATGCTATTAACATCTGACCTTAACTTAAAAATCTTTAAATAAACTTTGTATTAATACACATCTGTAATCATAGCAAGCATACCTGAAATCTCCAACAGCACTGCAATGTCTACAAATGAGAGCTCATAAAGGAATCTGAATTTAGACCTTCAAACTGATGCTTCATATTTGCAGGGTCAATATACACAAACAGAAACTGTGATGAAGATCTTATGCTTCTATAGACTCAGAAAGGCACCGCTAAGTCTAAGGCCAAAAACAATAAAAACCTGGGTCAGTGATAATAGATGCATAAAGATGAGCCATTAAAGAAATGCACTGGACAGTTGCGGAAGTCTTCTTTCAACCCGCAGATATGAATAGAATTAAAAAGAATAATTCTGGCACTTAAAAACCAAAGACCTTGGCACAAACCATTAGCTATAATCTTGACTTTGCAAAAGAGGTTGCTTCAACCATAATTAGTGGAGAACTGGTGGACAACAATCACACTCTGATGGAACTCCAACAGGACACTTCTCTATGGTTACTGCAAAAGACAGGGGAGGGAGAGAAATCACATGAAACAAATTGTTGATTGATTATAAGGCACCTTAATTAACATTAATAACCAGGCATCAACAGCATGGGATGCATGCAGGATTTCTTTGGTCTGTGTCAGTTCAGAAGTAAAAGGTTTGATTTGAGACATGAAATCTTATTCAACAGAAAAAATCCCAACGCAAACCCAATGAGCACATTAAAGAAGAAAATACAAATGAAAAACACACCATAAAAGTTACAAAAAAAGTAGGAGCATAAGTTCACATCTTCAAATAGGCTACACTTGTACTTGCCTTTCATCATTGGTTAATTTGGATACATTTGAGGTATGATGGCTATAAAAAGCTAATTGTAATTTTTAGTAAAATGAATAAATGGAAAGCTTTGCAAGATATGGGGCCTTCAGTTCAGATGTACATGTTTATGTGGATGAGAGGTGGCCCTGCATGACAGCTTTTCACTCACATGATGGGTAGAAAAACCTCCCTTGCCCTTTGTTTTGCCCTTTCCTCCTGCTGCTGCAGCGCTGCTGCGACGCGCCTGCTCGTGGTCGAACTCCAAATCCTCCAGGCGCTGCGTCAGGGCCAGTTTCTGCTGGATAGCCATGCGCAACAGAGAGTTCAGGGTCTTCTTCTCGTCCTCTGCAGCAGCCAGCTGCCTCTGCATGTCGTCCAACTGGGTCACGTACTCGTCACACCTGAGACAAAGTGAGGGGAGGCAAAGGCCAAACATTACAGGGGAACATTACTTCCAGCAGGAGGCGCTGTTTTTGCCTTGACGCTCTCCTGCTGTTTCACATTTTATTCTTTTCCCAGACTTTTCCAGATGGGAGGCTGTCTTTGCCTGACTCACACAACTATTACATCAGACATTTCCCAACATGCTTTGTGACTTCTCAAATACAAAAATGCATTCAGAACAAATGCCATTATTTCAATTATTTATGCTTTCGACAGTTCCTGTTCCAGTTCAACAGATGTCACGGTGGGAGCATACCAGTAAATACGCATAATTATACCTTGTCGCAAACATGGCTCGAAGAGAGGAGAATGTAGCAGCATCCTCTTTTAATGCCTTGAGTTCATTACGGAGCTTCATCATCGTGTCCGTCACTATGGCCTTTTCACTGTCATATTTACTCTTCAGGTTGGCCAGAGCAACCTCAGCTGTCTAAAAGAAATCAAAGAAGATCATATATAATCATTATTTCTTGCACTGAAAAAAAGCATAATGATTATTTTTAGCCAAGCCTGTGCTGGAGTACAATGAACATCCTTCCTCTGAGCCAAAGCAGACATAAAGAACATTATCACATACACGCAGTGTCAGTGCACACACACACACACACACACACACACACACACACACACACACACACACACACACACACACACACACACACACACACACACAGAGCTGTCTTCTGACCTGCTTGTTTGCCTTGAGCACAGCTCTGAGTGTGGCGATCTGCTCCCTCTTGGTACTAAGAATGGACTTGAGTTTGAGGATCTCTTCCATGCAAGCCTCTTTGTCCTTGTCTGCAACAGAGCTCAGCTCCAGATTGGCGAGTCTCTGACGTGAAAGCTCTGTGGTGCGGTCCACCGCCTGCTGTAGGTGCCGGATTTGGTCCCTGATGATAGCTACAAGGTTGTAGATGTGCATTGGTTCTGGCCGGTGTTCTGGGGCGGGAACCAGCGCGACCGAGGTGTTGCTCGATTGGGAATTTTTAACCTCGGTCTCAATCATCCCATTAGTGAGAAGTATGGAAGACTGGTGCTCTTTCCCTTCTTGCCCCTTCTTCATAATGGCTTTGCCTTTCTTGTAATAGTCCAACATGACGCGGTTCGGGGTCTCATTGTTACACATACACACGTGGTTGTATAGATTGGCTAGCTCTTCACTGAAAGATATAAGCTCATCCTGGGCCACATTAAGACTGCCGAGCGACTCTCCCGCGGCCTCACTGACCAGACGGAGCTCTTTTTCCAGACGAGCCATTTCTGCTTTATCCAACTGGCTGATTTTTTCCAGGGTCTGCAACTTGGACCTCAGCTCCTGGACGTCCCTCTCCAGCCGTGTTTGTTCCTCTTCGTACTGGTTTCGACACTTCTCGTACTTTGCCTTCAGAGTCTTCAGCTCCTGCCTCAGCTCTCCGGCTTCTGACATGGCAACGGTGTACTTGCACTGCAAAATCTCGGGCCCGTTGATGTCGAGCTCATAGTAGTCTCCGTCGTCGTGGCTGTCTCTGTCTTTTTCGCTGTCGAGGGCAGACTGGCGCTCCTTACTGGCCTGAAGTTTCCTCATTGCACTAAGATTCTCAGTCAGTCTGTTGACGGTCTCCTTTTGTTCAGACACTGTCCCATAGGCCTGTTCTAGCTGCTTCTGGCTCTCCTGGAGGGAGCTGATGAGGACCACTTTCTCCCTCTCCACCTTGAAAATCAGACAAATGCATTTTCAGCCAGTGTAACTGCTTATTCACAAATACACTTTTTCTTATTAAACTGTTAAAAATAACATCTGGTGACGAATTCATGAATTTACGTAGTCTTATGTACCTGCATAAGCTGCTGTTTAAGCTTCTGAATCTCGCATATGTTGAGCTCGCTCAGCAGGTCATCCACCAGGCTCGGAGCTGGCTTGAAAGCCTCCCCTTTCTTGTCTTCATCACCTTCGCTCACCTTCAGCAAGCCGTTTTCAAAGCCTCGGATTAGATCATCGTTGTCAGGCTCGGTGTTAGCGGAGGGATCCTCATGGAGTTTCAGGTTGTCAATGGAGATGTTGAATGAGCCGCTGTACACCGACCCGCCGATGGTCATGTAGTGGGAGAGCTCTTTGCGCAGGGTGGCCTTCTGCTCACGCTCCGTTTTAATCGTTTCCAAGGCCTCTGTCAACTGTCGTTCAGCAATTTCCCTCAGGCGCACGGCTTCCTCCAGCTGACTGTGGAGGCACTGGGAGTCCTCTTCAAATCTGCGGATCTCATGCTTGAGACCTTCAAATTCCACCTTGGCAGATAGATACCAGAGAGGATGTCAGGAATTTCACTCTTTAATGAGAGTCAAAATCTGTTTTTAAAATTAAATACAACAATTATTGTTTCCTTCAATCATGAAATAACAAGGATAAATATGCAATTCAATACCCACAAGTTCCACCTTGCTGGACTCACCTGGTTCTGTCTCAGCACAGACACTTGTTTCTGAAGGGAGATGTTCTCCTCCTCCAGCTCGCTGTAATCCTGCAGCAGACGAGCTTCCCGCACCTTGTACTCTCTGATGTCATCCCGCAGCTGACCTCGCTGCAGCTCTGCCAGCTCTGAATTCTAAATGTGTGAGGAGATGGGTTGTTATGCATTACAATAGCCTCTCTGATGACTCAATTATGAGCAGGTCATGATCACTAACTGAGAAAGAGGAAGAAAACCAAAATCAGAAACACCACTCTAATTGTTTGTTGCGAGTTTAATAACGACCAACCTGTGGTTCACACGCACATGCAGGGTGAGAAGAACAGCAACAAAGACGGGCACCTACAAATATGCCCCAAAGAAATGTCTCTTTTGTCTCACTAAGAGTAGACCATTACATCATCTTTCCTGCTGGTTTCATTGCAGTCCTGCTAACCAAACAACCCCCCTTCACTCAACCCCTGACAACTACTGGCGCTCCAGTCTCCAAGTCGGTGACTGGGCTCAGAATAGCAAGTCATTTATATTTTAACTGTGCACCGAGCCTTTGTCAGTCTCTCACAAATATGGGACGATCTAAAGCATTGTGCATTTTCAATTTAGATTTTCTAGAAGTAAATAAGCACCTCTCTCATGTCCAGGACGATTGAAGCCAACCGATCATTTTCAGCCTGCAGACTGGTGAAGGAGGCTTTGGCCTGTCTAAGTTCATTCTGCAGTTCCAGGAGCTTCTGCTGGTACAGAGCCTCCTTACTGGCAGATTCAAGGATCAGGGACTCTTCTCTGCTCTCGCCATCAGCCGCTACCTTTCTGTGGGTTGAGTAAGCCTGTCCAAACGCCTGGCGAGACAGAAAAAAAACAGATAAAAACAAACAAACAGGGCAAACGTATTGTTCGGATGCTTTAGAACCAAAACTGTTAAAGCTGTAGACATGTTCATATATCCATGACATTTTTTAAAATCTCCTGAAAGAGAATATGTCGTTAAATAATCAAGTAGGACAGGATATGGGTCAGTTTTTCAAGCCACATTTTAAATCTACAAGTGATTAATGTGAACAGCCATATTTAGATATTTAGGACAGCTTTGGCTACACTGAAAGAATCTTTGACGGCATTAAACGGAAGGAAAAAGCCCAACTTCTCTTTTGAAATAGAGTGGAAAAAGTCCCACTAATCAAAATCGCATGACCACATCCACAAGATGAGGATTTTTTTTTTTTTTAAGATGTTGGGTTCGTCTTTACTGTTACGTCAGGAAAAAAAAAAGATAGTTCCAAGTGACTATGGCAAAATCAGAGCTGATGACAACATCTGAGCTTTGAGCCATCAATATTTTAATTCTAACGAAGGCAAATGAAAATTTCAGTGTAATGTGGATGCAGGGCACTTGTGACAGTAGCATTAAAGAAATGAAAAGTCCGGGAATAATGACAGTTTCTACTGGAAATAAATAAGACAAAAAGGATGCAAAATTAGATTTTTGCCCCAATATTTTACATCGCATGAAGTTTTGCACAAAGTTTCCACATAATATGATTCATCAACCTTAGTAAGAATATGTCAGACATAAATCAGAATTTCCTTTAGTGATTTTTTCTTAAATTATAGCTAAACTTTAATGGAACTCTGCTGAAAAATGTGTGAAAAGTGATACATTCCCGTGATTATGAATTCAAAAACCGCTGACAGCTGCTTCTCAGAATCGGATTTACCACGGTTTATGTTCAGATTCCGACACAGTTTAACCAACAAATCCCATCGTCAGTCTCTCAAACCTCTGGTTACCTCTTTCAGCTGATCCAGTTCGTGCCGAACCGCCTCGTAGTCCGTTTCCAACTCATCAAATCGCTGCTTCAGCTGCTGCTTCTCCTCCAGCACCGCCAGCCCATATTCAGCTGCCTGGATCTTTTCATGGGTGGTTTCACGAAGCTCGCGGGTGAGACGCTCGACCTCGGCTCGAAGCCACTGCGGCCCGGCCTCTGTCACCAGCACCGCGTCGGCACATTCCTGGTCCTCCCGAGACATCTCGATGAGCCGCCGACTCTCCAGCGTAACGGGACCAAGCCCTGGCTAACAGGATCAGCGCAGAACACTCCACTGACACCGCAGATTGTCAGCGTCTTTGTTTGAATCGCATCGTTAGCACTTAAATGGCGCTTATTTCCTCTTTCCGCTACGGTCTTCAAAAATAGTGAATAGACATGATACTTTTGTCATTCTTCGTGAGTTTTTTCAGCCTCTCGGTGAAGCTGACAGAGAAAACTTAAGTTGAGATCATCGACTGAAAAAAGCTACCAATAAACGACATTCAAACGTGTGCGTCTATATAGGGAAATGTAGTTTTACACAAAACGTAAGCGTAACAACGACAATGCGCTTCCGATAGCAACTTAACTTCAAGTACCAGAATGCATTGCGTGGTTTTGGCTGCAATTCAGCGTCAATATTTCACTGCCACCTAGAGGTACTATATTAATCTTACAAGTACCTCTTCAGGGATATGCCTTTTTGGACGTGGATTTGAAGCAGGCATAGATTGTATGTGCATTTTCTGTAATTGTTTTAAATAATTGAAAACTACTAAATAGTTTTATTAGACCAGAATAACTATTACTCCCAAAAATAATGTATTTCTTTTTGGAACTAATTTTGGAGCTATATTCCAAAATTTAAGATGTTGAACACACAATCATGAACGTTAAATTTAGCTCTGTATGTAGTCTTAAATACAAATGGCATGACTATGACTAACTGTAAACACTCAAACCAAATGTGAAGAACTTTATTACATTAAAGCAAGGTACATAGAAAAGTTCAAGTAACAAAGAAGGTGTTTTGGGGTCTACAAGTATGATGTATTTCACGCATTGTACTCACAGTCAGCAATGTTTTACACATCAAGTGCTTGAATGGCTGTCAGCTCTGTGATTTATGTAAAATATGACGGTACCACTGAGCACATACTTATTTTTATGTTTTGGGTTTGTTCCTGTTATACAGTAAGTACAAATGAACACCAAATGTTCTGTGAATGTGTCATGACTATGACTATCTTAAAAAAAAAATATTCAAAAAAGGTGCAGAACAGAAATGACTCGAACACAACAACAGATTAAATAAAACATGAATCTGAGTGGTCACTCTTTATAGCCTACCTACACTCATCTATTACTTCTACCTTCTACAAACAACAATGCACGTTTATTTCTGACATTCCGTCATAAAGAACAATTCGAAGTTCTGCCCCACCCACCCAGATTATCAAGACCTACATTAGAACAATATGAAATCATCACCAATTAAACCAAGTTAATTAAAGAGGATTTAAAAACTCGTCACATGAAACCATGTTCAACTTATTATGCAACATTTCCTGTGGTCGAACAGCCACCGATAGCAAAGTTGCTTTAGTTATAACGATATTAACATACATGTGAATGAATTGGTCTTTGTTCTTGCATGTGTCGTGATGAATGCATTAAAGAAAGGCGAAGGTGGGCATCTACATCAGGGTGTACAGCACAAATCACATCACTTCAGTACATACTTAGGGTCATTCACAGTGAGGGAATTCAAAGAACTGGGTGTCAGATGAGACAAAACCATACACGGCTAGTCATCTTCTCAAGAGGGAGGAGAAGTGGGTGGGGCTCAGATGAGGTTACTTGGCATTGGTTGAGCTGCTGAGCATCTTGCGGACACCCTGGATGATGGCGTCCCTGTCGATGCCGTAGATCTTGAGCAGCTCATGAGGTTTGCCGCTGCGAGGAATGTGAGACACGGCCAGACGATGCACAGTAAAGCCGGACTCGTTAACCATGGCCGAGGACACTGCCTCACCAAGGCCACCTGTGGGGGACACAGGAACATGGACAGCATCAGTGCTGAACCCTTGAAGAGGCTCTCATAAATTAAAAATTAGTTTGATGATTTACATCTAAACACCACAGACCATAACACAGTATGTTAATTAAAAGCATCAGAAGGAGAAGACAATTCTTTTCTCTGCCTACTGTAGATTTGTCTCCGATGTCTTATTTTTTTAATAGTTACAAAATGAGGCCACCTAAAACACACATTAAATCTCCATTAGATTCCTAACCATGGTCAAGGCTTTAAAAGAATGAGCCTTCCCCGACATCATCCTGACCGAGTTCATGCCATCACCCGTGTGTTTCTCTTCCCAGCCACAAGACTGTCTGTGCAATCTGGGTCAGAGCGAACCCTGTGGGCACACACTCGACTAAGGAGAGCTGACAGCACTCTTCCTTAGCGACTCTTGCATTTGAAATGCGCCACAATGCCAGTACCATGCCTCCAAAGAGGAGACGCAACCTTCAGCATCTCGTCAGCCATTCGGCAAGAGCCACCACATGGCGCCTCAGCTGTCGAACCAATGGAAACGCTCCACCTCAGCATGCCCAAGGTTATGGGCCAATGACAGAACCCCGGCTGCGCTGTGCTCAGGAGGTTGGTGCGTAATATCATATGTAGAAACGAAGAGTGAAACCCACCTTCGTAGTAGTGGTCTTCCACGGTGAGGATGCGGCCCCTTGTGGCACGAGTGTGGTCCATGATGGTTTTGATGTCCAGTGGTTTGATTGTGAATGGATCGATGACCCTGACCGAGATCCGCTCTGTAGAGGGAGTCAGGTCAGTTAAATTTGGCCGAAGAATACTGAGCGCAATGAAGGGAACACTTTGTTTCCTCTTTGATGAGGGTGTCACTACGGTACATATGTGGAAAGTAGCAATATGAAAGTAAAAACTTCTGCTAATTTACTTAGATTTGCTAACTTTATCTGCAGTAATATGCAAATAAACTATATGCACAGCAAATTTTCAAATAATAAAATATCCTGTCATAATAATCATATTTCAGTATTAATGATGATTTCTATAATCAGATTTGAAACCAATTGAGATGCCTTGTCTCAAAATAAAGGATGGATTAAATATAAACAGCACCTGAATAAAAAGTATAGCTGCAAGATTTTTTTTCACTTTCAATAGGTATAGTTTGCCTCCACAGTCAAACAAATGTTGCGGAGGAGGCATGTACCTTTCTTTAAATGTTCAGCTGCTGCCAGGGCCTCGTGCAAAGTCTGTCCAGCTGCCACCACAGTCACCTGGTCGTCTTTGCTTTGGTACACCACCTGGGCAAGGTAAGTTTTTATTTACTTGCCAGTGCACGTAATTGACAACCAAGCTTATCCATATCCGCTCCACCCCCCACCCCCCCGCCGCCGCTACACACATACACACAC
>BJFM01000726.1:33068-45241 GCA_016586285.1 Arothron firmamentum | reverse complement strand
CCGGGGGGGGGGGGTCTGTCGGCGTGTTCTGCCTCGGTGGGGTCCAAGGAGAAATGTGGAAAAGGGTGATGGTGGTAATTTTGTCACGAAATGCTCATAGAAATGTCAGCGTTCGTTGTCATCACGGTCGACATGGTCGATGCAGAAGTGAAAATTAATTAAAAAATAAATAAATAAATCACACAATCGAGCTCGACTGCAATGAAGCAGCACTGAAGCACAAAGGCTCAGCAGCCTGGATCTGTCAGATGTCCAGTCAGAGCGCAGGAGCTGATCCTTTTCTCTGCTGCTGTGGAGATTCTTAGCATGGCTGCAATGTGACCTTTTGTGTTTCTTCCTCTGGGCCTTCTCATCAGTTCAAGGACTCACTGATGGAACCATGTGATGTCACACAGTGGCTGCTTTAAATTTCCACACGTGTGTGTGTGAGAGAGATTATGAGCATTATGCATGTCAAATTTGGGTCCGAACAAAGAATCTTGATCTTGATCAAAGAATCTTGACATCTTTGGAGTCAAGTCAACCTAAAATCTGGCATGTGTTGTAATTAGTGAAGGAACTCTAAAATGCTTGACACTGAATTATTATATAACATAGTCTTTGTCATTTGGTTTCATCTCTATTCATGTCATCTTATTTGCATGTTTGAACGAAGAAACACGTTGGCATACCAGAGTACTTCGACCTGATCTTGCAAGTTTTATTGTGCTGCAGTTTAAATGTTCCATCTTTTGCGTTTGAGAGGAATCGGATCGCTTTGTTGATGGGAAAATGCAGCAGATGTGTTTTAAGGTTCCCACACGCACTGAGAGTACACGTAAATGTTGATTGTGGCTTCCGTTTTCACACATTCCGGTGGTTTGAAGCCTCAGTATTCTCCTCTGTGGTGACCTGAGGGCAGGTGATGTGTGTCGATGACTCCCATTTGAGTCGTTACTTGCGCTGATGTCATTTCCTGTCACCTTTTCTTCCTTCTCAGAGGCAAATTATGCCAGCAGCACCAGAGTCGCTCCTCCTGGTGACGTGCCACCTCATTGGTCAGACTGCTCTGCCCTTCTTTAGCCTTCCTGTCTACCCTGGCAGATCCATGCTGCTGGATGCCCATCACGGAGCCACGCCCGCACCATGAGCGCCAACGGGCTTACCCCAGACCCCGCCCCCATGGCCCCAGAGGCCCCTCCAGCCTCTACCCCTGCTCCTGCTCCTGCTCCGGCCCGTGCCCCTGCGCCGCCGCCTGCTCCTCCGACCCTGCCTGCCCAGGCCTCCACCACCATCCCAGTAGGAGCGCTGGCTCAGAAGAAGCGGCAGCAGTATGCCAAAAGTAAAAAACAGGGCAGTAACGCCAACAACAGGCCACCAAGGGCTCTGTTCTGCCTCAACCTCAACAACCCCATACGCAGGGCCTGCATCAGCCTGGTGGAGTGGAAGTATCCTTGAGCCATGCAACTCATGATGAAATACTGTATAGACACTGTTTTTGAAATGAAGTGGCTACTTTTATATAACGTATATTATGATGTCATATTTTGGATGCTCGGCCACTTCAAGGATGTATACAATGCATACAATGTATACAAACGGTGTCAGAAATCACCAATAACTGACCATAAAGCTTATGTGAAAGAGTGAAATGATGAAATTAATAAAGTTCAGATGTACAGTACATACTGTATTTGTTGATATCTGACATTCCCTTTCCCATTTTCCTTAACTCTTTTCTTCTAGGCCATTTGATATATTTATATTAATTGCTATTTTTGCCAACTGTATGGCCTTAGCTGTCTACGTCCCTTTCCCTGAAGATGATTCCAACTCCACAAACCATGACCTGGTGAGTCCGCTGCTGCGTGTGCTTTGTTTCTAATTTGTTCCTCCTGTTAGCAGCGAGGAGCCGTATGTACAGATTCACATCTGTCTTTATGCAGAATAATGAGATTTTGTGGGCAGCTTTTGTCTTCTCCTCGCTGCTTTATCATGCAGATTCCTCCGTGCCTACGCAGACACACTTTGGCAAATGTTCTCTGCTGCTTTATCATATACAGAGGTTTTACTCAGCTTTCTATTTTTAGACTTTCCCGTCATTGCACCACTCTGCATCTTGTATGTATGCCTGCCTGGTGAATTATGGGTAATGTAGTGCTGTGAGCACTGTGCCACAGCTGAGGACGAGTGCCTCCTCCATAACCCAGACAAAGCATCCAAATGCAGGCAGAAATTACCGCTTGATTGGGGATTCTCGAGCAGTTTTTGCAGCCCGCTTGCAGATGTTTGAGTGCACTTGAACGCATCTGTGACAGCGTTTACCGGCTTTCAGGAGGAGTGTTTTGTTTTTTTTACATTGCTAAGGAGATAAGCCAGCTCTTGTACAGTGAGCAGCATCAGTGTGACCTCCTGAAGGGTGACCTCAAGGTGTTTGTTTACTTACCGATGGGACACGAGACGAAACAGTGCATCTAGGACACAGCAGTGTCTCGCAGAGTATTACAGCCCACACAGTACAGTAATATTGCCAACTGGAGGTAAATGTACCTGTGAAATGTGCCGCGTGGAGCTGATGTTGCATGTTGGTTGCCAGACTGACCTGCCGTCAGGTTAAATATTGACCTTCAGAAACAAATCAGTTTTTTGAATAACCAATGGACATGAGGCTACAGTACAGTCACGTCATCAACCATTTTCTACACCGAATAACGTTGAAACCAATGCAGAACTAACCAGATTATCATTCTATATGTTTATTCATTTTTATGTTTTCTATGACTAAATGAAATAATGTTTAAATTATTTTTAAAATGTAACTGCTAACCAATTAGCCAACAGGTAATGTGGTCACATTTTCTTTTTTTACACAGGCAAAGAATTATAACTGGTGCTGATAGTTAGTGTTCACTGGTATTTTTATTGTTGCATTTTGAGGCTTTATTGTAACCAAAGATTCCTAAGTTCAGGATGTTATCATAATTTGTTTTAGACGTTTGTGACCTCACCATTGATTGAGCCCATTGATGCTGAGATCACACCGAGCGTATCGGAAAAACAAAAAGATGACACAACACTTTGCAACAGTGAAGTCTGACATCTGTTTTTTGATGGCAGCTTCATTATGTCTGTTATCTGAACCTGTTTGGCTGCCATTTTCAACTCTTTTTGCCTGAACCTGATAGCACTCTCCAGATTTGTGGATACAACTGTGCAAGCATTAAGAATGAACCACAAGCAGATGGTGTAGTGCTACTAAGGCGACTTACTGCTTCACGAACACCATCAATGAGTAGAAGGAACAAGATGGGCTTTCAGTTTTATACACTATTATCCACCATAGAGTCACTTGTGTTTATTCTAAAGACTAAACTTTGCTACATAATGGATTCTTCACTGATTTCTCCATAGTTTGTCTTGCACAGATTTAATTCTGCTATATTGACGCTACCTCGGATACCTTAAGGTGAAGATGCTCGGGTTCCCTTGACACTGAACATCAGATGTTACCGTAGGGCAGTGTTCAAGCTTTGACCTGTTAGCCCACAGATCACATGCTGTATCACAGGAGGAGCGCCGGACAGAAAAGTGCTGAGATAGCTTTGCTAAAGTGGCCAGCATGTATGGCCGAAGAGAAGATGCTCTTTTTTTTCCAACTGCTGCAAAGTCTGAGATATGGCGCCGATGTCTGATGACACTGAGCAGCCATGTTTGAAATGCAGAGCACTGAAATGAACACTGAAGGGCTTTTTGCACATTTGCTGTACCTAGAGACCACAGCGCTAGTGTAAGTTAGCTGCTGCAATGTGGCAGAAGCCTAAAGAACACAAATGTGTATTATTTTGCCCAACCTTGATTAAATGCAACAGTGCATTGTTTAGTTATTTATTTTAAATAGAAAGCCATTTCTCCGTAAGTTGAAATACACAGTAAAAGATTTATCTTTGTCTAACACCAGGGGGCATAAGTGAGTAACTGTATAGATTATGCCCACAAATATAACAAATCAGTAATTCCTTTGATTCCTTATTTTTAAACAATCTTTAATATTTTCCACTTTACTGTTATTAAAACACTCTCATACATACACGCGCTGCACACACATTTTCCATTCACATTAGTATATAGTTGTTTGCCCTCCTGCCTCCACTTTAAGGTCAATTCTGACCTATCTGTGTGAGACTTAACACCCTGGGCAGCTCTTACTGGAGGCAGCTGAGCAAAATAATGACCTTTTCATTGTGAAGATGATTCAAACATATCATTCGTAACCCTTCATGCTGTGTTCTGCATCTGGTATCGTGGTGGGTTTGGTCATACCGCTGTTGTCGAATTCACTGAAGTCAAAAGGTCACAAGCATGTAAAGGCTGTCATGGCTGCAGACAACCATGAATCTTTTATAATCATGTGTGTGACTGTCTCATTTTAATTAATTTATGTAAAGGTTGTTTACAGGGATTACTAAAAAGAATTTCTAACAATTATGACATATATCTTGAAATGCCAAGAGAATTTTCATTTTTTTAAACATGAGCTACATTCCTGCTTTTAAATAAATGACCATGAAGCTTGTGTTTACAGTAACGATATGGTTAACAAACTTAATGAAAAACGTGTTGCAGAAAAGTGTAAATGCTGTCACGTTGAACTCTTTTTCTGGGTATGAAATGCACACACCCAGTGTCACAAAATGAGCAGGACCGACATTACTTGTGATGTAGATACGCAGCAACACTTGCAGCGCCGCTGACTCGCTGTGAAGATCGGCCTTTTGACTGATCGCAGCCAGTCTGACACTGAGCCACCGAGAGGCATCCACCAGTGTACCGCAGTTCCCATCGCAGACTGTCAGAGGCACAAAAGCAAACGTTCTCTGTTTAAACCAACATCTGCACGCACATCACTGCACGGCTGGACTACTCGTTTCCTTGCAGTGAATGCTGCTGAGGTTCCTGTGGCCCGGCGGTAAGTGGATAGAGCATTTGGCCTCGTGTGTGTCTGGGAGTGAGCATTTAACGGCTGGCACAGGCAGTAATGTCTGGACTGTGGACTCCCAGTGCGATGATGGTAGAAGTATGTGTTTAGTCACTTAACATAACTGCTCATTTGTAGATCACACTTGTACTGTCCCCGCTCCTTACCATGGATGTGTATCTCTGCGTGTGTGTGTGTGTGTGTGTGTGTGTGTGTGTGTGTGTGTGTGTGTGTGTGTGTGTGTGTGTGTGTGTGTGTGTGTGTGTGTGTGTGTGTGTGTGTGTGAGGGAGTGAGAGATGCACAGAGGCACGCAGTGAGTCATGCATTAAGATACATTACAGTAGATTAAATAGAGGGTTCTGTGTGATGTTTTATTCACACTTAACTTGTATTTTAATTTCCATTACTTACAGATAAATTCTTTGGTAAACCTACTTAAAAAAAAAAAAAAAAGACAATTAGTTCTGAATTTTAATGATCCATTTGTTAATGAATGCAAATTATCTGTTACATTTCAACAACTTTTCACCTCCAAGAAAGGGAAAACCTTAATGTGATGCGCTTTTTCACCGGTTTTATGGGTTTCTAGAGGCTGGTGTTATGTTTACAGCAGAATCAATGACGCGCGGTCATATTTCCCATCTAATATCTTGGTGAGTTGTGGACATATTTGCACCTGACAATTAATCATAGAAAACAAGAAAGAAACACCATAAAGGTAAGACAGTAAGATTTATTTTCTTTGTGTACCCAGTGCACCAAGTGTTTTTCTGTTTCTTTCGTATCATTTGATGTGTTTTGCTGCGAGTTAATGAGGCGTATTTACTGCCTTCCTTGACATTTTTAAACATTGTTTGTTTATGGCTATGCGGGCGTATTTATCTCTCCACCCAACAACTCGAACCCCAGCCTTAAAACCACGTCTTAACCCTCAAACAGGCCAAAGGCAGGAGAACATAGGACAAAGCTAATAAGGGCAAAATATGGAACAGAAACTCCTGAACTATATTAAACTTTATAAATACAACATAATAACTGTCCACACAGATTCTTGACCGCCCCCTGGCTGTGGGGTGCAGCACATGTCATAAAACTGACACTTTTATTGTCATTTTTGGATATTTTCAACACTAATTCACAGTACAAACTGATGAGTTTGGTCTTTGCTCATCCTTCTTGATCCTTCCTGACTTCTCATTGGCCTTCTCCCATCATGATGGAGTAACTTGAGGGCAAATCTGCATCACAAAGCTTATGCAACAAAGATTCAGTGTGGGATTTTCTTTGCCTTGCGAAGGCAGTTATTTGGTTGTGTGGTTATTCTTAAAATGACCTCCGCTCGAGGTCTTTTCCTTGGCAGAGCGACATCTCCATCCTCACTCAGCTGCTGCCCACCCCCACACTTAACACACACACGCACACACACACTTGCCTCTGTTTAAATGTACTCTGCACAAAAACACTGCACAAAATAAACAGAGACAGATACATAAAAGAGAGTTACATCAGACATGCATTTTATGTTATTGCGATACTCATTTTTTAAATAGAAAATCCTATCAAAATTTCAGTGATTCAATGTCACAACCAGCAACATTAAAGCATTCGAAAATCTGCCTCTCATGCTAGGTTAATAAGTTGGAGTACCCGATTTATGTCTGTTCACATATGTGAAGGTACAGATTAAACAGACAAAAGCAATTTCAAAGACACATAGCAATATAAAAAGAAAATGTTGGCCCATACATGGTGGCTAATTTAACAAAAATGTCAAGGTTTTGAAAATGTAGGCCAGGATCATCTTTTACAGAGATGAAAAGGATCAATGAAGCAGGCAGAACACACACACTCAATCAGGTCTCTGATTAGGAGTGAGGCCTCTTGTGATCTGTGCAAACCTGCAGGAGTGGGCAGGGTGGAATGACTAAATGCTGGATGCTCCTGTCCTCCTGGCTGGGCTGGATGAGGGTGACAGATCCGTACAGACAGGCATGGAAAGCTTTGGTGAGCGATGTGGAGAGGAGAGGGAGGAAGGGGGAGCAGAGAATAAATGTCTGCTCACATGCAGAAATGTGCACACAAAATAGTAGAGCAGTTCTTTTCTGAGGTGACTCATGGATGTTCTGGGTTCTGGTAGGTTCAGAGTCATTCATGGGTTGTTGTTGGTGCGTGTTGACGCCGGTCAGCGCTCACGGTCTGTTTTTGTTTGCTCTGCTCGTAAACACCCGGCTAACACGCGGAGATAAAACATACGTGAAGTCATCCTGACTCATGTGTCTGCGGGCTCGTTGCCACACGCACAGATATGACTTTTTACACATGCACTTAACAGTGCAATAGCAGAAGCATACACAAACGCAAATTTGCTTTAAAAGTCAGCAGGACATGCAGGACTTTCGGGTTAGTGTATCCCTGTGAGACGTAGTTACCTCAGTGGAAGAATAAAAACATTCCTCTAACACAACAATATTAGTGGGTATATTATTTTGACAGATTTTTCAATTAGTTTAAAATTAGTAGAACTTAATTTAACTAAATTCCTGTTCATGGGATGCAATAGCTACTGAAGTGTTAGCTCTTTTATTTTTATTTTTTTTGGGGGGGGGGTATATTTTTGCTTTATTTATGCAGTACATTTAGTATATGTTGGCCTGAAAGAATGACTTAGAGATAGAAGAAAAGAGAGAGAGAAAGAAGACAGGGTGTGTGTGAGAGAGAGGCCTTTGCAGATGACTCATCTCAGTTTATTTGTGCTATATAGAGACTTAGCGTGTAAAAGCTATTTTCTTTACATTTCAAGTTTATAAAATAGCTGTAGAGCTAAAAAGACACACAGAGTTCAAAAACGGCCCTGGTTTTCTCCTCTCTGTCCTGAGTTTGCTCTCTGATGCAGGCAGCAGCCTTAAGCTTTACTCAACCTTTTACTCGAGTAACAAAGACGCCCATCTCTCCCATTGTGGGTTAAGTGCTTCTCACAATTGGCAATAAACTGTTGGGAAAACGAGCCCGTGGTGCACGGTGCGCTTGCATTCATGCTGTCTGCGGAGAACACAGCAAAGGATTAAGGCCTCCCTCAGGCTGAACACTTCATAATAAAGCGTGTGTGTGTGCCAGGATTGTGTTTTAGGAAGCCATTAGTCTGTGTGTGTGCTAAGTTAAATGACGGTGGACAGACACCACGAATACCAGCCTTTATGCTGCATTTGTGGACGGTGACATTGCAGTGCCGGCGGGAATAGAGGAAAATCTGCGGCTCAGATCTCCAGGAACCTTCAGCAGTGGCTGAAGGAAGCTGCGGTGTGCTCACTCCCAGTCAGTCCCATTCGGTCTGCAAGTCTGGGTCCAAATCCAAGTCATCAGATAAGAGTCAGACCCAGCATTCAGTCAGTGCAAATGCAGGCTCGTCATCATCATTACTATCCACGCTGTCGTCAAGGAGACTGGTAGTAACACTGTTTGTCCTCTGCATGGACTAAAGGTGATGTATACCAAAGTGTACCACAATTACATCCTGATTTGATTTGATTTATAGGCCTGATTCCAGGGAGCATTATCTGTGGTGCAGGGGTTAACATAGTCCCCCCATAGCAAGAATGCTCTTCGTTGTCCCTGTGATTTTGTCTGGCTCTGATTTCCTCCCATAGCCAAGACACCCGAACGTAGCGCTGGTTGGAGACCCTCCAGTGATCTTTGGGGGTGTTTGGTGCTGAGTGACGCACTGGTGACGAGGCCAAAACATATATGGAAAAAGGAAAAGTCATCAATAACAGAAAAAGGATGGGTGGATTTTAGGGCTCAGAAAGAACTGAATTATAGCACAAAGTAAGTTTAGATCATTAAAAGCTAGAGACAGACGGAGGGTCATCAGGGTCCAGTTCTGAATAGGATGTGTACCTTTAAACGTACTTGTAGACATAAATTATAGTTCAACCAGTTCAGCTCGGACAAGTTTTAACTCCACTTGAATGATGTTTATATGTTAATATGTCTGTTTGTATTTTCCCTCTTTTTTTTGTGCATCTCCAGGAAACAGTTGAGTATGCCTTCCTCATTATTTTCACAATCGAGACCTTTCTGAAGATCATCGCTTACGGTTTGGTGATGCACCAGAACGCCTACGTGCGGAACGGTTGGAACATGCTTGATTTCGTCATTGTTGTTATTGGGTAAGTTCACCGGTTCAAGCTCTCTCATGTACAGACTGTCACCGTTAACCATGTTTGCTGCAGCCCCAGCTTGGGGGTGGGGATGGGGTGGGGGTGTTGGGGTCTGGGCCTGTTTCCAAGGTTGTGGTGGACGTCAGACAGTTAGTCTGTGGTAGAGTTGCTTAAGCCTCTGCTCCACGCAGGCAAGTGCTGATAGAGACCCTCAAACACCCACAATATCTGACCCAGAAAGCACAGAATACATCAGAGCTTTACTACCGCTGGAGTGAGTCACCGTCTCTCCATACTGCATCTTCTCTCCCTCCCTGACTTTTCACTCACACTCTTCCCTCCTGCTCTGACTACCTGTCCAGTACTTCATCTTCTCCATCTTCTGCCTTGTCATCAGTTCAGACCTAATGCCTCGCTTAGGTCTGAACGCTTCGCTCCTACCTCCTGCACGCACGCGTCTCGTCGCCCTAATCTCAGCCTCTCTCTCTCTTTGCATTGCCCTCCTCTCTTTCACACTCACACACAGTCCAGTGGGTAGATGGGTCAGATCTCAGTCTGTGTACTGGGTTCATCTTCCATGCAGGGAAATGTAAAGACGGCCGCTGCTGCTGCTGCTGCTGCTGCTGCTATCCAGAGCAACTGATGCTGTTAAATCCCTGAGCTGAACACTGAAATAAAGCTCTCAGTATCTGATGTCAAAACACCGTTTATCCATGTCAGCATGACTGAAAGGACTGTATATCTTTAGCTCACAGTCATTGTAATGATTCTCGCATTTCTTTTAAATTCTAAATCACAACAGAGAAGCAGAGCCAGTTTTGTCTGTGTTTTCCTAAAAAGGCTCCCAGTAAAAGTAGAAATTTAAAAGAGGATTATGGTCTGTCATTATGAAGGAGGTGGTTTCTCTTGTAAAATCTGACAACAGGTACATTTTTTTCGGGACACGCTGGCAGTATTCGGAAAAGTCTCAGATTGTGAAAACCTTAATCAGAACAATATTTGCCACAGCGGCTCTTATTGGTTGACCATGTGATAACCAGGCAAAATGCTGCTGTCGTTAACCCTTAACGAGCATGTGTAGTAAAGGCTGATGTATTAACAGGAGGAAGATGCTATCATGCTAACGCTGCCTGCATTAAGCTGGAAAATAATAACTCAAAATCAACACAGAGTCTCGTTTAAGATTGTTTCACTTCCACTTGTGTTTATCACAGCCTCGCGTGAGACTCCTCTTTCTCTTGTGACAGACTCTTTAGTGTTGTCTTGGAGTTTTTGACCAAAGAAGAGAAGGGAAATGGAGAAAGTAGCCATCCATCGATGCACGGACACGGAGGGAAACCAGGAGGTTTTGATGTTAAAGCCCTTCGAGCCTTCCGTGTGCTGCGACCTCTGCGGCTGGTCTCAGGAGTACCCAGTACGTATTACAACTGTGCATTTAAGTACCGTATTTATTTATGATTCAAGGGACTTATAGTGACCGTCAGACTTTAGTGGTTTTATGGCCATTGTTGAGATTGTTTACACGTTTATCTTTCTCCCTGCTTAGGTTTACAGGTGGTGTTGAACTCCATCATTAAAGCCATGGTCCCTCTCCTTCACATCGCCCTCCTTGTCTTATTTGTCATAATCATCTATGCTATTATTGGCCTGGAGCTTTTCATCGGTAAAATGCATGCAACCTGCTACATCCCTGGTTCAGGTAGCCCCCCCCTTTTCTTTCTATTTACAATCTAAACAAAAAGACAACTTCTTTGTTCTCTCCTCGCTAATTAGTCTGCGTGTTTATTTGATCCATCTTCCTGAACGATCATCTCTATATAGATTCAATAGCAGAGGAGGAACCAGCTCCATGTGCAATCTCAGGGCATGGGCGCCAGTGCCTCGTCAATAGCAGCGAGTGCCGAGAAGGCTGGCAAGGACCCAACGGTGGCATTACCAACTTCGACAACTTCCTGTTTGCCATGCTGACAGTGTTTCAGTGCATCACCATGGAGGGTTGGACCGACGTGCTGTATTGGGTGAGCTGACCCCCCCGTTCTCTCCAGCCCAGTTCAGCATCTTTGGCCAAAAATGAACTGGGTACTCGGATCAGACACACCAAAATGATGTGACTGACGTGATGATGAAGCTGCTGATGGTTTCCTGAGGCAGCTGTTGTCACTCTGACATGATTGATTGGCTAAACAACAACACAATGCTTGCCAGCCACTTACAACCTCTCTGATTGTTCATCTATAAGATAAAAGCTTGATTTTGTTCTGTTCTTCTTTTCTGACCTTTCTATCTTTAACAGTATGTTTCCCTCTTTCTCCTCCTTCTCCTCCCACTCCTGTGCTCCCTCTGTGGTGACATGTGCTCCTCCAGATGAATGATGCTATGGGCTTTGAGCTTCCATGGGTGTACTTTGTCAGTCTTGTGATCTTCGGCTCCTTTTTCGTGTTAAATCTGGTTTTGGGTGTGTTGAGCGGGTAAGCACCTCCATCTCCTTACTGACAGAGGACACCTGCCTGGCATCAGGCGGGGGCTCCTCTGTCCTTGCATGTGTCTGTCTGTTAACCTGCCACTTTTGACCCCTGTAGGTCAACGACGCTGTCGGATGGGAAACACCGTGGATTTATTTTGTTAGCCTCATCATACTGGGCTCCTTTTTCGTGTTAAACCTTGTTTTGGGTGTGCTGAGTGGGTAAGGAGCAGCTTTTGTGGTGGGACTGGTTTTGCAGTGTGCAGAGCATGTATGCAGTCCTTTGTGGGATTAGTACCTATCCAGGAAGTAGCATTAGCTTACAAGTTAGTAAATTTGCTGCAGATGTTGGGAACAGGTGGGTCAGGGTAGCCTCGATCCTGACAAGACCTTCTGCATTCGGACCCCATGATGAATGTATGTTTCCCCCCGACCTCTGACGGCGTCAAGCCATCTTTTGCACATCAACTGCAAGCGGAGCATTTTCACTCCCATCCCATCCTCAAACCAGCCATCCTCCTGAGAGAGAAATTAATCTTATTCCTCGCCCTTCACTCCCTCTGCACTCCTAAGCTCTTTCCCAGATCTGCAGAGCGGGGC
>BJFM01000726.1:0-33014 GCA_016586285.1 Arothron firmamentum | reverse complement strand
GGGGGGGGGGGGGTAGTACAGTAGAATTAACGCTGAATGCTTAACCAGCCATTAAAAAGAAAAAGACAATACATTTTTTAATAAGCAAATCAGACCCAGTGCAGTTGCAGTCCCGTCAGTTGCTTTAGAGGGGCAGAATTCCCCCAGAATTAAATATATCTCGTCATCCAATCAGATTTGAATGCTGCCCAAATATTTCTGGAAATCGCCTCTCTGCCTAAATTTTCCTTCTGTGCACGGTTATGATGCTCATCTGAAGGCTACACTACTATCACGTCGGCTCTAAATATAGATCTGTTGTACTTCAAAGGTGTCCATCTCCCTCCAGTGGCGGGAGGCATGTGGCTTCACATGAACGTGCTCAAATCTGCACTGTGAATATGCCGAATTCAGCCTCAGGAGCATTTAGAACGGCTTCAGTCAGTGTGGTGCTTTTTGCTGTGAATACGCTCCCGTGTGTGCCTTCATTTATGCGTGTATGCCTGTTTGTGCGCGCGTTTATGCGCTCTTGTACTTGTTTGCGATCACAGAGAGTTTTCCAAGGAGCGAGAGAAGGCCAAAGCACGCGGAGACTTCCAGAAGCTGCGTGAGAAGCAGCAGCTGGAGGAGGATCTTAAGGGATATTTGGACTGGATCACTCAGGCCGAAGACATCGACCCCGACAACGAGGATGAGGCTGACGAGGAGGCCAAGCGCAACCGTAAGCAACTCAGATTAATGTCACTTGTAATTGTTTGGATTTATATAGTTTGAGGTCAAGAAATGTATATATGTCTTTTTTTTAGGAGAAAGTAAATGGATTAGCTGTAAAGAACTCTCTGGAGGACTAACATATCCCCTATGTGGAGCCTCCATCATTAGCATCAGTCCTCCTTAATTCTAATTGTTTCTACTTTTCTAATTAAGCCCTTTAAAATCACTCCAGGACACAAGAAACCTGTCAATCAGCAGTTGATGACGCAGGCGGAGCAGTCACTGGTCAGTTATTCAAGGCGCGTTAACAAACTCCAGGAGACAGTCCAGGAAAAGAATGATGACGGGATTTCCTCTCAATCAAGCTAATTTACGGAGGGTATTTAAAGTCAGTGAGGTTTTCTTGGGCGTGGACCTGCACGTAGACGCAGAGATCAGCTTAAATATGTGGAAGATGGCGGGACTGCTACCTTCAAACTGAGACCTTCAGTGCAACCATAGTTTATCTTGAGGAAAGGGGAAAAAAATGTTACTTGTGCAGGGAAAAAAATGTCCTTAATCCAAATCCTCTTTATATAAGCAGCAGACATGATGCAGAACAGAGAAACTGTGACAGATTCAAATTAGTCTAAATACAAATCTCCAGTTTTGCTCGTTACTCATCGCGCATGTTTAAAGAAAATCGCAATAATGCCGGAGGTCACCTGTAGGTCAGCTCGGCTTCTCCGCAGCGTTCATCTCATCGCTTTTTACTGTCTGCCGATGATGCACGAGCCTCCACCGACATGCTGACACGCAGATGCCTCAGGTTGCTGCCAAGCATGTTTGCACTCGGCCACGTCACGTGCGGGCGCTTCCGGTGACTAGCAGGCCTCCACGGTCTTGTTCTTCTGCCCTCCTCGGTGTCTGCTGTGCACCCCCTGCGGCTCCCGTTGCTCTTCTCATTGCCAGATATTGACATTTTGAATACTGTTGTTGTCCTTTGGTGCTTGTCTGCTCTGACACGTTTTGATAGCAGCCCATTCTCACCCTCCCTGCCCTCCCTCTCCCCACCGCCATGCCCCTCTGCTGTGCCATTGTGTCTGAATGCATGGGCTTGCATGCATCCCACATGAAGGGGTGACTCTGGCTGACCTCACAGAGAAGAAGAAAGGAAAGTTTGGGTGGTTCAGCCAGTCGTCCGACACTCATGGTAAATCCCATGGTTTCCCTCCTGTGTGTGGGTGTGCGTGCACGCGTGTGTTGTGTTGTTAAGTTTAATACAAAGAAGATGATGATGATTAACATGATGACAGTACATGTAGATATACAGTATATATATATATATATATATACGGTATATAGTATATAGTGAGAAAATGCTCAATAACCAAAAACAAATGAGAAATCTTAGCAATTAACCTGAATAGCTTAATCATGATTGTGTACAACTAAAATTACAGAGCAAGAATAAGTGGCAGTGTTTTTAAATAGTTTGATCAATGTGTTTCTTGGTTGTTTTATATTTTAAAAAGAAGAAAAACTGTTTATTATGTGATATTATTGATGATTTAATCATTTGTGTATGTGTGTGTGTGTGTGTGTGTGTGTGTGTGTGTGTGTGTGTGTGTGTGTGTGTGTGTGCGAGCGCGCGTTTGCCTAATGTACTGCCTCATCACTCTGTGCTTTATTATTGTCTTTATCCTGCTGCATCTGAGCATCATGGCCTTTTTGTTCCGTCACATTGTTTTGAGGCCTCCTTGTTTTGCCTTTGGTGAGGAGGAATTAAAGCGCCTTCCTTGTCCACCTAATGAGCCCGGTGAGGAACAGGGCTCCGCGTTTGATGGCAGGCAGAGCCCGTTTCCCACCCATGTCCCATTTCCAAAGGCACAGGCTCAGTCATAATGTAGGAAACAGGGCTAAACCCAGATCAGTACTCCAGCAGTCAGCACTATTTCCAGAGCCGCACCACCACTCAGGAATCAAAGCCAACACGTCGACATAAGCCGAGCAGCGCCGCCCGCCACGCGAGTTGAAATACCGACACGTTTCACGCGGTTAATCATCCTGCGTGTGCAAACGCGCCGGCAGGAGCCCAGCGTTTCAGAGAGAGCTGCCGCAGCCCTGGCCTCCCTGGCCTGCGCTCTCCTTCCCTCGGCCAGCCCTCGCGGAGCAGCTGTCCGCTCGGCTGTCCCGCGTCAGCTCCCTTTTAGCACTTAGCAAACGACACTAATGATGACAGTGATGCACAACCACAGCACTAAGCTCATCCTCCCGCGCAACACCGGCAGGGCGCTTGCTTCAACATGTGTTTGATAGAAGGGTCAAAAGTGGCGTTCTTCATCACGCAGCACTAATGATGAAGACGGCCTTTTATCCGCTTCGTATTCTTATCCCTGCATCCGTTTACTGCCGCAGCGAGCGTCCCCGCCAGCGAAACCGAGTCCGTGAACACCGAGAACCAGAATGGCGAGGATGAGAAGACCACCTGCTGTGGACCTCTGTGGTGAGAATGTACACTGTCCCGTCCGTGCTGCCAACATTTGGACAACCTCTGCAGTCAGTCTGTCCTCCCTCCATCACTTACAATCTTTGACAAATTTCTCTGTTTTCCAGTCAAAAAATTTCAAAGTCAAAGTTCAGGTCAGTACAAACCTCATTCCTGTACAGGCTTTTGTGTGAGCTTGACTTTCTTCTGTAATGTTCATTTTTTTGAGCCCTGTTATCAATCTTGCCCCGCCCCCTCCAGTCGGCGCTGGCGCCGCTGGAACAGGTTCTGCCGCAGGAAGTGTCGTTTGGCCGTCAAATCGGTGCCTTTTTATTGGCTGGTCATCATCCTGGTGTTCCTCAACACTCTCACCATATCGTCCGAGCATTACAACCAGCCTCTGTGGCTGACTGAAGTGCAGGGTGAGCAGCGCGACACGCTGCACCACGAGTGTGCACGATTTGTGTTTTTGAACGATACATCTTCTTTTCCGCTCCTCAGATGTGGCCAACAAGGTTCTGCTCGCCCTGTTCACGTGTGAAATGTTGATGAAGATGTACAGCCTGGGTCTGGAGGCCTATTTTGTCTCCCTCTTCAACCGGTTCGACTGTTTTGTGGTGTGTGGCGGAATCACGGAAACCATTTTAGTGGAGCTGGAGATCATGTCTCCCCTCGGCATCTCCGTGTTCCGCTGCGTCCGCCTGCTGAGGATCTTCAAGGTCACGCGGTAAGGCTGCCATTACGTGTGTGTGTGTGTGTGTTTGCATGTGTGTGTGTGTGTGTGTGTGTGTGTGTGTGCATAGTATGTAATTATGGCTCCATGTGGTTCTCACAGTCACTGGCAGTCCCTGAGCAACCTGGTGGCGTCTCTGCTCAACTCCATGAAGTCCATCGCATCTCTGCTGCTGCTGCTCTTCCTCTTCATCATTATCTTCTCCCTGCTGGGAATGCAGGTCTTTGGTGGGAAGTTCAACTTTGATGAGACCCAGACCAAGAGAAGCACCTTTGACAACTTCCCCCAGGCCCTCCTCACCGTCTTTCAGGTGTTTACAGATGGATGAAGCTCAGATTCCATCACTTATTTCAGCTGTCTTGTCGTTCTGGATCAATCGTTTGTATGAGTCTGTTCATTTTGGCCGGTCAAGGGACAAAATGATAACAGATTGTTAAGTTAGGCTTGATTTATCTGTGCTTGCCTCACACATGAAACACTGATTAGATCCTGACGGGAGAAGACTGGAACGCTGTCATGTATGATGGGATCATGGCGTACGGAGGCCCCTCCTCATCAGGGATGATTGTGTGTTTTTACTTCATCATCCTTTTCATCTGTGGAAACTGTATCCTCTGACGCCAACAGCCGAGCCGGCGATCGTCTCTTAATAAAGAGAGAGGAGATTTTTCCTTGACTCAGCGCTCAGATATCCTCCTGAACGTCTTCTTGGCCATCGCCGTGGACAACCTGGCAGATGCCGAATCTCTCAATAAGGACGAAGACAAGAAAGGGTGACGCCTCTTGTGTTTAAAGTTAGAGCGTCACATGCTCAGATTCACGCCTAAGCACTGTCGTTTACTCATCTTTGTTTATTACAGAGATAAAAAGGAAGATGACAAAGATGACAAGGTATCCCCAGTCACCATGGAGCAGCTGAGGCAGCACCGCTGGGTCGGTTTTACAGCTCTACACTCCTCTGACTCTCTCTGCCTGACCTCAGGAGGACGACGAGGACAATGATGACACCGCGGGGGAGGAGGAGGATCCAGAGGTTCCGTCGGGGCCTCGGCCTGTCATCTCCGATCTGGTGAAGAAGGAAAAGATCACCCCCATTCCGGAGGGAAGCGCGTTCTTTATCTTCAGCAGCACCAACCCGTAGGAGGCGCTCACGCTTTCCAGCCAGTTTATTTTCCCGCGGGTGCGTCCTCTTCACCGTATGTCCTCTGCCTCTCAGGGTTCGCGTCTTCTGCCACAGACTCATCAATCACCACATATTCACCAACCTCATCCTGGTCTTCATCATGCTCAGCTCCGTCTCCCTCGCTGCCGAGGACCCCATCAGGAACTTTTCAGCCCGCAACATTGTAAGTCCACTAACGTTGAGCAGAAATGCAATGATTGTTCGTGCCTTGTTTGTGTCGTTCAGGTGATTGAAAAAAATAGATATTCAAAATTAGTTTTTATTTATAATTAATTAAAAGTAACTTGTCATGGAATTGGATGCTCTAAGACATTTCTTTTATTTTCCATGACAAATAATAAATATTTTAAAGCATTATTTCAGTTCATGGTTTGAGCCGTCAAAGCATTTTCATTAGATCTGCTCTAACTGAGGAGGTTTTAAAGGTCCAGTATTTTATTATTTTCAATTAATAGATTTTAATGCACATTTTATACACATTTGCAGTGTGTAAAATTTTCAGGATATTAGTGGCTTCATTTTTGTCACAGAGTAAGATGTGAATATCACTGCTGACAGGGTCTCCGTACTTCTCCCTACTTCTCAAGTAGGCTAGAATGTACAAACAAATAAAGTATTTATTAATAGAAATATTCAGCAATCATTTTGCATATAACAAACCTGCAGCCATTGTTGTTCCTCTGTGATACTGGACCTTTCAGAAAATTGTTTTTTTTTCTGCTAATATCACAAAAAGAGATATTTATAATCCTAGTGAGCATTAAAAACACATTCTCCACTCCTTCACCTGTAAATAATTCATCTCCTGGTATTTTTTTGTGCTCTTATCGTGTGCTGCTCCTGTAACTCAGCCATGATCCAGGGATTAGTTTCTAAAAAACAGCTTGTTATTTCAAGCACCAGCATCACCTTTCTTTGTCTTTTTGTCATTTCCCAACACAAGACTTGATAAAGTAAATATAAAGATATACATTTAAAATGCTTATTGACTTGGATGTTTTTTTAACCCTTAAAAGGAATCATTTAACATTAATACAAGTTTGAATTTTAAAATAAATTAAAAAGTAACAAGAAGAAGCAAAAGCTGATGAAGATGAACTGATGTGATAACCTGATTATGTCCTATAGAGGGCAATCTATGTGTGCAAACTGTACAGTTTAAATGCTTTGGATTTGGATCAATCAAGAGCGCCACGAAAATGACAATATATTCTAGTTTTGGACTGTGAACGGTGAGGTTACTTATTGGTGAAGACGTTGAGAATGTCTTAGATGTTTGAAACCTGCTGAGAGAACGTATTATTCACAAAATGAGTGAGTGTGAAAGAAGACGATGGCTGAGGGAGGCCACCAAGAAACCCACAACTGCTGTGATGGAGTGATGGGTTTTAGCAGCTTTATTGGAAGAGAACTGCCACACAACAGGTGCTCGGGTTCTTCAGCAGTCACCTGCCGCTTTGGTCCAGCGAGTCCAGTACTGGGGTGTTGGACCATCAAGCCAGACAGCATGGTTGGAGGGTTGGACAGCAGGTCCTGGAAAGCCCTGAGGATGAGAAGAAAACAACAAAATACAAGGAAATCCTGGAGGATAATCTGACCCGGACTGAAGGGAGAACGCATCTTTGTTAGATTAGATTTGTTTCCGCTGCGAAGATACTGAGCTGAACACAGAACACCAAGAGATCCTTTTGAAAGAAAACAACTTCCTGAGTGTGGAATTCAAAGCTGAGACTTCAGTCTGACCCACAATTTGAGGATTGACCTGAAAATTCATGTACAAAGCTAGATGACACAAACCCCGATTCTATTTATAACAAAAAACCTCAGAGAAAAAACATCGAAGGGGATGAAACCTTTTTACAGCCACAGTAAAGACAGAGATTTGCTACTGGCCTTGGGTGTTTAAGCCACTCTAGAACAGTCGATTTGTCTCAGTCAAAGGCCCAGACTCGCTGATTTAATAACGGTGAGAGTCTCATTATGAAGAAGAATCCTCTCAGGCCTCAGCTAGTTTCCCAGGTCTGGACTTTATATCATGTTTAGACTGTGTTTAGTCCACTAACAAACTTATTTTTTCCAGGAAAAGCAACAGCGGCAACAACAAATAGCTTTATTTATGACCTACACTCTGATGTTTAAATCTAAATGATGTATTATCTTTGTTAAACATCTACGTTGCTTTTTGCAGATACTTGGTTACTTTGACTATGCTTTCACGGCTATCTTTACTGTTGAGATCGTGTTGAAGGTAAATGTCCTGTGTCCCCGTCTGTGCTGTGACTAACCTCACTCCAATAACACTCCAAACATCTCGTTACCTTCCAGGTCCTAGGCTATGCAGATTATGTCTTCACTAGTATGTTTACATTTGAGATCATATTGAAGGTAACCTTCATAAAACGACAACGATAGCCTTGCTGCATTCTCTCCTTGTGTGTCACCTGCCACTCAGTACAACCTGGCTTGCTTGTTTCCTTTCTCTTATTTACTTTTTCTCTATCTCGAAGGCACCTCTTTTAAAAAAAAAAGAAAAAAAAGAAAACAAGCAAAAGTGAAATATTGGAGCGCTCACTTTTCCGTTCAGCGACACAACGTGTTGCATTACGAGAACTCGTGTCAGGGGAAGGAAACATCACATCAGCATTGCATTACACTCACGTGGGTGTCGCGCCATTCGGGCAGTCATCGCTGTCGTGATTTGGGTGATGCGGATGCGTAAAACATGATGCAGCCCCTTCAACGCAGTGCGACACATCTTAACATGCAGACATCCCAGACATTATCGGAAGCATTGGCTGAAGTTGAGTTGAGGTCACCCGCAGAGAGGCGTTCAAAGACGTAAACGTCAACTCCAGTCAAAGCTGACTTCATGCCTCTCCTACTGACTGCTTAAGACCGTCCATAAAAGAGGGGGCAAAACAGCCATGTTCCTGCCGAGCATGGTTCAGTCTGCTTTCCCCGACTGAGGACATACAAATGTGGAGCTGAGTCTGGGGACAGTTGTCACCCAAAAAAAAAAAAAAAAAAAAAAGCGAGAGTACCAAAAATCTTGGTTTTCTTTGAATCTTCCGATGTTAGAGCCCTTCTCTGTCCACATTTACATGCACTCAGAATATTAATCCTTGAGAAGAGTTATCTTGGCTGGTTTTTTTCTCTGCCTGCTTTACTCAGAGGTTTTAGACGGGAGCTGCCTCCCTTGATTCTGAACTATTAAAGAACATAACCAAATGTGCTTTAAGGGGACGGTCCACATGAATGTGACAGTAAGGGCAGTTCTACTTTCCAATCACTATAACGAGAGCTGGTGCAGGTGGTAAAAGAATCCCAAACGTCATGGCAACAAACTGCATGTTTTATTGCCACATCCCATAGTCGATTGAGAAATGAATGACTTACTACTACATTCATGTACTTAAGGGCCGTGGGGGTGGCGGCGTTAGATTCTGACCTTCCGTTTCACTGAGCTCGCCACCCCGAATCAGAGTGAAAAACAAGTGTGTACAAGTGTGTGAGTGTGCAAGGTGGAGACTGGCTGAGAGCATATGTGTGTTAAATTTAATGTGTTTTTACCGGTGTGTGCTCTGAAATGTGGAGTGTGAGATGTAACTGTGTGTGTGGGCGTGTGTGTGTGTGTGTGTGTGTGTGTGTGTGTGTGCATGTGTAGGACAAAATGTGTTCTTTTTGTGTGTGTTTTTGTCAGTTCCTCCTGTAAATTCCCTGTCCCCTCCCACCTTAGATGACCACATACGGAGCCTTCCTCCATAAAGGAGCGTTCTGTCGGAATTACTTCAACCTCCTGGACCTGCTGGTGGTGGGAGTTTCCCTCGTCTCCTTTGGCATCCAGTGAGCCAATATGTTGACTTTGTTTAACGTCACACAGTGATTTCTGATAAAAAGTGAATCGGCTGACCCCCCCATTCCAAACCTTTCCAGGTCATCGGCCATCTCTGTGGTGAAAATTCTGAGGGTCCTTCGGGTGCTTCGACCCCTCAGGGCCATCAACCGAGCCAAAGGTCTAAAGGTGAGACTGGGGCTGAAATGAATGTTTAGAGTATTTCCCTGAAAACGACTGAAATGATCTCCATCATTAAACCCGAGGATGTCGTGTAAGGGACAGGGGGTATTATGACACTGCATCAGTATGAGCTTAATTATGTGCCCTTTGCCTTCATAGGTGAGGCTAATATACCCCTTATTCCTGCTTACTTTGGCTAAGTACGCTCATTACCTTAATTTGCAGAAGTTTTTCCTATGATTAATGCAACGCTGTCTGTTTTCTGTCCTGTTTTATCACCCAGCCCGGCCCCAGGAGACTCCTCAGGGTTGTTCTGAGATAACACCATGACGTGTAAATGTCACCGCATGTAATTACGTGTCCCTATCTCTTGCAGCACGTGGTGCAGTGCGTGTTTGTCGCCATCAGGACCATCGGCAACATCATGATTGTCACCACGCTGCTGCAGTTCATGTTCGCCTGCATCGGGGTGCAGCTATTCAAGGTCGGCAGCACGGTTGTCTCTTTAGTCATTAAGCCAGATTTTCTTTTTTCTTTTTTTTTCTTTTTAACCCTGTTTGTTTTTCACCTCAGGGGAAGTTCTACCGCTGCACAGACGAGGCCAAGTCCAGTCCAGAGGAGTGCAAGTCAGTATCAGCCATCTGCCGCTTATCTCCAGCAGGCGTCTCAGGCTTCATGAGACCGTCATCCTCTCACAGGGGCACCTACATCCTGTACAAGGACGGGGACGTGAACCAGCCGACCATCCACAAGCGGGTGTGGCACAACAGTGACTTCAACTTCGACAACGTCCTGATGGCCATGATGGCTCTCTTCACCGTCTCCACCTTCGAAGGATGGCCTGCGTGAGTTCAAATCCCCAACGAGGACAAGCCTGGTTTTAGCGTCTGCTCTATTAAAGCATGGAAGCCTAACCGGCCTCACAGGAATGATGGCGTTGCACGTCTGCTGTCTTTTTTTTCCTCTCAGCTTACTCTATAAGGCCATCGACTCCAACAGGGAGAACCTGGGTCCGATCTACAACTACCGCGTCGAGATTTCCATCTTCTTCATCATCTACATCATCATCATCGCTTTCTTCATGATGAACATCTTTGTTGGTTTCGTGATTGTCACGTTTCAGGAGCAAGGAGAGAAGGAATACAAAAACTGCGAACTGGACAAGAACCAGGTCAGCCTGCCGCAGGGCTTAAAATAGTTCAGTGTTGATGCACAGTTCTTCCCTGAGGCTGGTTCATCTATCCACAGCGTCAGTGTGTGGAGTACGCTCTGAAGGCGCGCCCGCTCAGGAGGTACATCCCTAAGAACCCTTACCAGTACAAGTTCTGGTACGTGGTGAACTCCACTGGGTTTGAGTACATCATGTTTGTGTTGATCATGCTCAACACGCTCTGTCTGGCTGTCCAGGTAAGATGTCACATGAGCAGAAAGGCTTTGAATCTAGTTTAGAAGGCTGGAAGCAATCAGTGCCCTCATCTAAAAAGGGTTGATTGTGCGAAGTTGGGGCTCCTTTGACCTCCGTCACTGTCTCCTCCTGCAGCACTACGGCCAGTCAGCGCTCTTCAATTACGTCATGGACATCTTAAACATGGTCTTCACCACTGTCTTCACTGTGGAAATGGTTCTGAAGCTCATCGCGTTCAAACCCAGGGTGAGTTAAGCCCGACGCCTCCTCGTGACAGCTGTCGAATAGTCGCATCTGTAAGACTGTGCATTGTGTGGAAATAAAAGCATCAGTTACTGGTGTGCTGGAGTGCAACAGATATTCAGTCAATGTTTTGTCTTCGTTGCCCACCAGCTCTTTGTTGAGAAGAAGGACAGGATGCTAGTAAGAGAGCGTGTGGAGTGCAGTGGTGGCATTTTTCTGTTTAGCGAATCACTGTTGCTCACTTGTGACTCAACTGCATGTAATTTTGTAATATATATATGAGTTATTATTCCATACTTGTGAGCCCTCCGATAGCCAATTGGGAGAAAAAAGTTTCATTCTGGTTTCAAAATATTCTATTTTTCTTGCTGGCTGCCCGCTGCGCCTCACTCAGGGCTATTTCGGGGATGCCTGGAATGTTTTCGACGCCCTGGTTGTGATTGGCAGCATAGTAGACATAGTTCTCAGTGAGATCGATGTAAGTAAACGCGGCTGGACGGAGCACCGCTGCTCCCTGACCTCGGACCCCTCGCTCTCTCTGTCCAGGCCATCTCGGCTGCTCTCCTCAAAAAGAGTCAACGTTTCAGCTTTCTACAGATTCTAAATGCTTTATCTTCTCTTTCTCTCTTTCTCTCCCCCGTCCGCCATCATTAAATCCTTTGGCATGCTTTCTCCTCTCCCTCCATCCTCCCTTGACCGTCCATCTTTCCGTTTGCCCTCTTCTCCTCTCCTTATTTCACCTCTCACACCTTCATGTGTGACCACACGCTAACAGCACTATTTCGCTGACGCTTGGAACACGTTTGATGCTTTGATTGTGGTTGGTAGCGTCGTGGATATCGCGATCACCGAAGTTAACGTAAGTACCACTTTTTCATCTTGAACTGAAGCCTCACAGAAAAGCCTCATTGTTTGTCCTGTTTTCTTCAGAAAGTTGCTCAATTCATCTACTTAAATAGAAATCATCCTTTTATGTAACTTTACAAAAACGTGTCTAAAGTTGTTTCGCACATGAATCTGAACACGAGGTTCTGTCGATACAGAGCGGCTACTCTGCAAAGCTTCAGTTTCAGTGTTTCATCCTTGATGTTAATGTTGTTTTGATGGTTCATTTGCACAGAACTGCTAATCAATAACTCTGATTATATGTGTGAAAAGAGGAGGACTGTCTCATGTGTATCTGCGAATCGCGGACTTTGTCTGCTTAAGAGGAGGACGCCTTTTGCCTCGGTTGTCTAACTCTGACTCTCGTCCGTTTTGTTTCTATAGAAACTTGTGGAGGCAAGTATGACAACAACAAAAACATGTTTTCTGTGTGTAACCTGTTGTGTTTAACAACTTTATCTTTGGGAAACTTTTACACTTTTTGACCAGAATTTTCAAAAAAAAACATTAAAGTAATTAATAGATCTAATTACTACTCTATTACAAACATTTTAGCTTATACAGCATGTATAACAGCACTTAAATACAAAACATTTAGATGTGATCAACAGTTAACAATCAGAGTGACGCCTGTAAGCTGAGCCACTGACGTCACCTATAATAGTCCTGTAGAAACAGAATAATAAGAGACTTTGTGCTGATGAGGTCTTTTGCAATTTGTGTCTCATTTGAGTCTCAGCTTTTCAAAAATGTAGTGTTGGTGATGGGTCTTGGGTCTGAGCTGCAGAGCTGTTTTCTCTGGAGTTTTGGTCTCATCTTTTCTCTGATTTCTTAATTCCAGTATTTGTGTTGTGCATGATCAACACGTGCGTTTGAAACGGCAATGGTGCCGTTATGCATGAGTGTTTTACATGTTTAGGATGTGCTCTGTGTGTGCTGTGTGTGTGTGTGTGTGTGTGTGTGTGTGTGTGTGTGTGTGTGTGTGTGTGTGTGTGTGTGTGTGTGTGTTTGTGTGTGGATGCTGAGGACATCAGTTTAACTTTTTTGAGGGCGGTTCTTGTGAGGGGTCATTTCCTGCATGTTTGTGTCATATTAGATCAGATACTAAACATTTGAGGCTTCTTCTGATCTGATCTAGTTTGCATCGTCATTGACTGACGTTCACGTCAGCTCATGCCTGTAGTGGCCAGCAGACTCCTCATTTCTCCCCCATTCACCTGGTTTTTAACATCTTTCCATGTGCTGCACAGATGGCGCTCGGTCACCCACTCCATTCCCCTCCGGTCAGTTGTTTTTGTGGTTATCTTTTGTTTTCTGTTTGCTTGCTTTTTGCATTAGAGCATTAAAAGCATCCTCTTCAGTTTCCATGCCCATTATCCTAACCTCCAGACAGAATGGCCCTGGAGCTCAGAGATTTGAGCTTACTTAAAAATGAGAAGGAGAAAAAAAAGCTTAATTAAGCACATAAAACCACAGCGTTGGCTTGTTTCATAGTTGTGTCCTACACATCCTCCTTGATTGTTGTCTTAAAGCAGAATAACATGTCAGAATGGACATGTTAGATTAGCTAATATGACTTTTCTCCCCGGTCCAACAGTCTTCGGTAGGAAGCCTTGAGCTGAGGGGACACGTTTTCCTGACCTTCTACTTCCTGATATTAAAGTCATCATAGACAAACAGCCGTGACAACAGGAAAGCCATTTAGCTTCTGAGGCAGGAGGTGGTGGTGGGACTAAACCAGTCTGGTATTTCAGGATGGAAAAGGTGGATAGCTGAGAATCACCTGATGTGAGCTGATCTCAGGCCAGCAGTCCTGCTGAACGGGCCCCAGTTGGACACGTTAGCTCCTAACTATCCTTTTATCAAGTCAGGGTCCGTCAGTGAATCAGTAGAAGACTGAGCGTTAAAGCTCACATCTGTCCACTCTGACTGAGTTTGAGGTTCTTTAACGATCTTGTGTTTGTGTCTCTGTGTTCTGTCTTCCTGTAGTGAGCTCTTAAAGCTCAGAAAGGAGCTCATGTGTAGCGCAGGTGTGTAGACCCCAGTCAGGTGCATGAACGCTCCAACGGTGGCTCTTAACTTCTCTTCCTCTTCACACCTCTCATCCTCCCTCTCTCAGTATGACTTTATGCAATTCTCTTTCCCTCTCTGGTGTCCCTTCCTTCTGCATCAGACCGTGAGAGCGGACCCCTGCCATGGCGGTTGTGTTGCGGGGCGCTATCCTAATGCATGACTGGCTGCATTGCTACTAACCCACAAAGGCTAGTCTCTCTGCAGAGTGTGTAGCGTATGTATGCAGCGCTTCCCCCAGCAACGCGCTAATGCTGTGCATGCTCCATCAACACTCTGGCCAGGATTACCTAAAGAACCTCCTCAAGCTAATTCGGCATTTTTATCAGTTTTGCTCGTTCTGCGCCTCGGGCTGGTATAAAGTCATGTCAGCCATATCTGTCTGGAGAATCTCTGTGATGCCGTACCTGCCGACGCTTCGGTTTTGTTTTCCATCTCAGCTTTGACTGAATCTTTGGCAGATAATAACATCCTGAAATGAAAAACAGTGTATGGATGTGTGTGTGAGCGACTGTCAGAAGTTTTTTTTTTCAAATTATTATTTATTTTACCAAAAAGACAAAACTCTACATCTTAATATCAAGGGGAACAAAATGAGTGGTCATGAGAATTACAGAGGACATTAGTCATGGAAGGATATCATCACGTTCTTTTGGTTCCTCATCATCTGTAGCTCAGCAACGACCTGAACGTTCTGTGCAGTCGGTCTCGTCAGTAACGACCACGGGGGGGTGGTGGGCTTTGATAAAGTTGTGTTTCTGCCGTAATGTTTGTCTGACTGTCCTGCGTAGAGACTGTTACGCTGTTGTGTGTGTTGTTACTCTCAATGGACGTGATGCCTGAATGTCCCTGTCGTAGCAAAACGATGCGTCTTGTCCTGTCCGTCAGGCCAGCGGCGACTTTGTTCTGTCCTCCACTTTTAAAATGTTATACTTCCATGTTTGGCCCGGTGGGTGTGAGACCCGCGGGCTCTGTGCAAGTCATTAATGCAGGTCTTTGATTTTAAAGCCGACGGAGACTCCTCAGGTGGATGAGATGGGGGTAAGCTGCTCCACACCCCCTCAGGGCATCTGCATTTCTTCCTTTTGTATTTTCTGTCCCTTTTTGCTTATTGTTTTTTTTTATATATATAACTAGATAAGACTCCCACTTTCCCTTCATATCTTGTCCTCTGTTGGGTTTGTTTGTACCTTTCCGACCTGGTCTTTTGGCTTGTCTCGGTGTTTGGCGTTCTCTCTCAGGAAGGTGTGGCACTCAAACGTGATGCTGCGCGTGCACTTGGGTGGGAGTGGTCTGGCCTCTCACGTTTGCTCTGTTGACACCGCCACATGGACTCTGCCGCCATTCTGATGGCTTAGGTAGTGACCCATGGACGATCCCTGGTATCGGGTCAGACAGCTCTGACCTGTGAACCTCCCGGTCGACCCCGCTGGGCTCGATCCCACTGTGACTCCGCATGCAGTGACTCTGGGCTGAGGGTGCCATGCTTGAGCAGATGTGTCCTGTCAAGTATGGTTTTCGCCAGCATGCTAGCCTTCTTGCTTCCTTCCCTGTAGGTCTGTACAGCGTAAGAGCGCCTGACTGTGCTTAAATCAGGCTGACAGACACACATCATGAGTGTTTGAAAGGTCTGAAATTGATGAGCAGCTCCTGCTGTGTCATAATCCATGACATGGCTTTTCCTGAGCTGCTCTCTCGGCCCATACGTGTCTGGCTCCAGGGTCTCTGTTTGGACCCCATCATCCTGTAAAGCGCAGCCAGATGCTCTTTGCCATCTCCATCCACTCGTCCTTCGCGACCTCTGACCCCCGACTCTTTCCTCCACAGAACACGGAGGACAGCGCTCGCATTTCCATCACGTTCTTCCGTCTGTTTCGAGTCATGCGTCTGGTCAAGCTCCTCAGCAGGGGGGAGGGCATCCGTACTTTGCTCTGGACGTTCATCAAATCCTTCCAGGTGAGGGGCACTGCAGCTTCAGGTTAGACACTAATCATCCCAGTCAAACTCGCCTAACGCTGCTCCCTTTGGCCCCAAGGCTCTGCCTTATGTCGCTCTACTGATCGCCATGCTGTTCTTCATCTACGCTGTCATCGGCATGCAGGTTTGGCATTAAACTGGACCGAATGTCGCACTCGAGTCGGTTCTGCCGCAGCTGAATGCGTTTGTCCGATTGCGTTGTTTCAGGTGTTTGGGAAGGTCGCCATGGTGGACGGCACACACATCAACAGGAACAACAACTTCCAGACCTTCCCTCAGGCCGTGCTCCTCCTCTTCAGGTGTGCAGGAGTCCAGCCCCCCGGCTAGGGTTCGTCATGAAGGTCACGTGTGAAGGTCACGTGTGTAACGCGTCGCTCATTCGTATCTCCCAGATGTGCCACTGGGGAAGCGTGGCAGGAGATCATGCTGGCATGTATGCCTGGAAAACTGTGCGACCCAGAGTCCGACTACAACCCCGGAGAGGAGATGACATGTGGCAGCGGCTTTGCGATCGTCTATTTCATCACCTTCTACATGCTCTGCGCTTTCCTGGTACACACAAGTGTCTTTCTCTCACTCCCAGAGGCTGGATGGGCCAGACGTTAGATAAGAGTCCGTGATTCATCTGCAACTCTGGAATGTTTTCACTCCAGATCATCAACTTGTTTGTTGCTGTCATCATGGACAACTTTGACTACCTAACACGTGACTGGTCCATTCTGGGTCCACACCACCTCGACGAATTCAAGAGGATCTGGTCAGAGTACGACCCAGAGGCCAAGTACGCGCTTTCCATTTCCAGAATCAAGATCATCACTCACCTTCCCCTGCGGCTATTTGTACCTTAAACATTCCATTTGTGTCCTTATTTCTTTTCGTTTAGGGGCAGAATTAAACATCTGGACGTGGTCACGCTCCTTCGTCGTATCCAGCCTCCGCTCGGCTTTGGGAAGCTGTGTCCTCACAGAGTCGCCTGCAAGGTTTCATTCACCACGCCCGCACCCAAGCAGCAGTCGATCTGCCTCTTCCGTCATGTTAAAGCGCCATGACTGTTCTTTTTCCTTCAGAGGCTGGTAGCCATGAACATGCCTCTAAACAGCGACGGCACCGTCATGTTTAACGCCACTCTTTTTGCGCTGGTGCGCACCGCTCTCAAGATCAAAACCGAAGGTACGAACGCATGTGGTGTGAGAACGAGAGGACGCTTCTCTAAAGTTGCGCTCATGTGGCATTTATTTGTTACGGTGCAGGAAATCTTGAGCAGGCCAACGAGGAGCTGCGAGCTGTCATCAAGAAAATCTGGAAGAGGACCAGCATGAAGCTGCTGGATCAAGTGGTGCCCCCTGCTGGTGGTTAGTGGATTTGACCTGTGTTTTTTTTCAATAGATTCAAAAAATCCTCCGACTGTCACACAAAGAGAATGGCTTCCAACAAAACACACATAATCATCCTTGTACTTCTCTCTTTGTGAGGACTCTCATAGACATAATGTATTACCCAGTCTGGGTTATCCAAGGCTGACTCTAACCTAAACCCAGTTCTAACCTCAACCTCAAAACCAGGTCTTAAGTGAGCGTCCTCACTTTGCTAGTAGATTAAGGATTTTGGTACTCAGTATGTAGCAAATACTAGGACACACACACACACACACACACACAAACACACACACACACACACACACAAACACACACACACACACACACACACACACACACAGTCGCACACTGATATAGACCTTTTTTGCAGTAAAACTGCATTTTCCTGATATGTGCTCACTCATCTTTTGCTTGTCCTTTTAGCGCCCTGTTAGTGTGTGTTTGATCCATACTTCTCACGCCTGGCCTCTATGCTGACGGAGGCCACCGACTGTCTGCAGGGCTGGGGGCTTGCATGGCGTTGCAGACCACTGTGCGACTGCATGATCTGTGTCTAATGTCTCTCTCTCTCTCTCTCTCTCTCTCTCTCTCTCTCTCTCTCTCTCTCTTTCTCCATGTGTCTCTATTTTAATCTGTCTGACTTTTTTCTTTCCTCACTGCTTGAGCTTCCACAGCCTGTTTTTCTCACACTTGTTTTTATCTCTGTATCTAAATCTCTGAGACACTTCAGAATATTCTGAAGCAGTTCTGTTTTAGGGTGGTGGCATGGAACTGGTGTTGCCTCTCTCAGATCTCTGTCCCCAGCGTGCTTGCTCGCAGTGATTCAGACCGCTGCTTCAGAATGATTCTTACACACTTTTGCTCATAAACTAAAGAAAGAAAATCCAGTAGAGGAAAAACCAAAAAAACCAAAAAAAACAGGTCAAATTAAAACGATTTGCACACATCATAAAAAGGCATACATGGAGTTAAAACGTTCAATTTAAGCCAACATGTATGACGCACATTGTAGGTGTGCTTGCTTGCATGTGCTCAAATATTTATATTATGGATTAAATGGCACTCTCTGACATTTAAATCAACAATATATTTGTGCCTTTACAGTAACAATAATGATGTGTGCCTCAACATACATTAAAATATAAATATTCTAAATTCTATCTACTCTACAGCCTGTCTGTCAATGTTTATTTGTGGTCTTGAACTCATTCTGTCCATTTCTTCAGTAATCCAGCATATGAAAATGAGACAGAGATGGTTTGCCGTCAGTATGAAATCCTTCCTCCCAGTTTAGACTGAGGTGATGGACGTGTGTGATTTGGATCTAGATCATTTCACTGATTGGGGTGGGAGACTGCCTCGTGTTTAAGGAGAAACGAGTCACTCCCTGTCTCAATTTGGCAACTTTCTGTGTGTAGCGACTGACACGGGAAGCATTTGTGTGGTCTGTTCACTCAGATGATGAGGTAACCGTGGGGAAGTTCTATGCCACCTTCCTGATACAGGACTACTTTAGGAAATTCAAGAAACGTAAAGAGGAAGGCCTGGTGGGCGCTCACCCCTCCCAGAACAGCACGGCTATGGCTCTGCAGGTGAGTTCCACAGTTTCTGTCTTATCTAAGAGAGAGAGGAGGCTGACTGATGTTCTGTGGAGACGTCCATCACAGTAAAATCGTAATCTTGTGTAACGTCTCTCATTATGTCTGTTCATTAATGTTGTCGTTTATGATCCAGCAGGACATGCGTTTGTGATTTCTGTTTCCAATGTGAAAATTACTTGTTGGCGTCTTCGTAAACAGTATATGTTGATGTGTAAACGTGTGTCTTTAGCTCTGTTTTTTGTATTTTGTGTGGTTCACCCATCTATTCAACATATGCATTTCTGTTCCCTTATATTGTCTGATATATGGCTACTATATATCCCCATATATCTTTATGACACAATAAACATGAACATGTTATAGTTTTTTTACAGCAACATTTTATATGTTGTTTTTTTTTTTTTTAATACATTCACAAAGAGGACAGGACTCACTAAAATATCTAATAGATATCTGGATGCAACTTTAGACATTTGAGCTAATTAAAGATCACTGCAGGTTGCCTTCAGGGAAACATTTGTCTGTCCGCCGTTCATGTCTCGCGGTCCTTCAGTGTGGTAAATGTCAGGTGTGCGTGTGTGTGTGTGTGTGTGTGTGTGTGTGTGTGTGTGTGTGTGTGTGTGTGTGTGTGTGTGTGTGTGTGTGTGTGTGTGTGTGTGTGTGTGTGTGTGTGTGCGTGGTGGCTGCGAGTGTGCGATGTCAAATTTTCCCACTGTGAGATCAAGGTCGCCGCTGTAGCATTTCGCCCTCTTGTTGTCATTGTTACAGGCTGGCCTTCGCACGCTGCATGATATCGGGCCTGAAATCCGACGAGCGATATCATGTGACCTGCAAGATGACGAGCTAGTAGACTTTATTCCAGAGGAAGATGAGGAAATTTATAGGGTAACGGATTTAATTTTACACAGCAGAACCGCACAATTTTGAAGCTTCTAACAGATGTACAATGATAACTGGATTAATAAGCTAAATGTGCAGCACACGTACTGTCCTGAATACTATGATAGCGTCATTTTATGGATTAGTTTATTTTGACTTCTGTTGTTTTCTTTCTATTTTGGTTTCAACACAATCCAAACAGTTCATTTTGCTCACGTCACATTTCATGAAAGCAGCTTGTAAACTTCCTTTTTTGCTCATATAAGTTGAGAAGAAAACCAGCCTGCAGACTGAACGTCAGTAGCACTTGTGGCGAGATGTTCAGGGCCTTGTGGTTTTACTCTGACCGTTCTTTCGCAGCGCAATGGCGGGCTCTTCGCCAACCATCTCATGAACGGTGGGCATCGCCGGTCCAATGGCCACCAGACCAACGCCACTCAGCGACCTCTGCAGGTGCAGCCTCCACCTCACTACGCCCACATGGAGCAGCCGGTGGGCCGCCTGTCGCGGGCCAACGCAATGTCCCACCACAACCACCATCACCACCACCACCACCATCACCACCACCGCCGCCACCACAACTCCTACAGCAAGTCTCCCAAGTCCACAAACATCAACCTCAACAACGCCAACGTATCCACGCTGCCCAACGGAGGACACCATCGTTACTACGAGCACGCGCCTCCAAACGGGTACCCAGGTCTACGAAACGCCTACTACAACAAGCCCCGCACCCCCCAGACTCAAAGGTACCAAAGTGTAGATGTACACCCTCATACTTGAGTCACTTTTACACAAGAAAATAAGAAAGAAACAAAGGCCGATTAGCAGGCGGCTGTGGTAGATGTATTTTACAATTTATTTATTGAATTATTAGTCATAAAAAAATAAACATGATTTCTTTTATAAACTACAGAATAACTTTACACAACTTTGATTGTATGATCAGTGATAAAAGACATTCAAGGTCCTTTTTGTGAGTTTTAAATTTTTTAAATCTATAGATAAACTAACTGACGCTGTGCCAGATGTGCATTTGATGTTCGTTTTATAGTTTTTTCTCTTGCGTAAGGCTGAGTCAGGCTCTTCCTATAGCTTTAAATCTTTCACCCTCATACGGTCGTAATCATCAACCCAATCATCAACTCCAGTACTGGGTATGTTTTTATTAGTTTATTTTATTTATTTACCTATCATCACTCTTTCTCCTCCTCATGCATATATATGAGAGTGCTGTATATGATTCATATACTATATGATATATACATCACACTCTCTCCAGCGTTTTCTCTGTTCTCTCCTCCCCAACTCCTTCTAAACTGAAATACTTTCTCTGGACCATCCCTCTGCTGTCTTGGACAGAAGGCGCTACTATGAGACCTATGTTAGGTATGTTGTTTTGTTTTGTTTTTTTTAATTTTCCATCTAGGTTTGGCTCCAGCAAAAAGTCTCACCCGAAAAGAGAGGGCTTTTCCTTAACGTTAACATTTGAAATTATTTCATTTTGACACGGCCTTCGATCTGTGAATGAGTGCATTCTTGTGCTGCATTATATGCTGGCACCAGTTTGTTTTGTTTTTTTATAGTTGAGGAGCAACAGCATATTTATGAGGGCTGGCCTGCTTTATGCATGCGCTAAAGTGACGTGATGCTGGATTAAGATGCTTAAAAAGAAAGGAATGTTTTTACTAACATCACCAGTCACTGCTTCACTAATCATAACAGTTTTAACGAGCTCCTCCAGATAGGAGGAGGTTTAGGTGACGGCCTTGCTCTTGTTCTGTGGTCTTGGTTTGGCTGGTAACTGCACAAGGACAATCAGCTGCGTTGCTGCCCCCTGGAGGCTGGAATCTGCATGGCAGTGCATGGCCCTATTCAATTAAGCCCTCCAAACAGAAGCGATGGGACGGCACTGACCCCTCTCCACTCGTCTGTTGGCAGGTCCCACGGAGCGGATGGACACCATCCCACCATCCGCAGGGAGGAGGAGTTTGATGAAGACCGCTTATCTGGGGAGTACTACAGTGGGGAGGAGTTCTATGAAGACGACAGTATGCTGTCAGGGGACCGGTATTATTCTTCCTGCTCTTCCAGCTGTGCTCTGCTTATATGAAGAACCAAACAACAGAGTTCTCTCTTCTGGTTTTTCTCAGGTATCAGACCAGTGACACAGAGTATGAGACTCCCAAAGGATACCATCACCCTGACGCTTACTACGATGATGATGAACAGCCTCTCTACCACGACTCACGGAGGTCACCAAAGAGACGGCTGCTACCTGCAACGCCTCAAGGTGAATTAAAAATGTTAATAGGATGTTACCCACAGTTTTGGTCATGCTGGCTGAAGTAAAATATTAAACAAATCTTGCTAAGGAAGCACTAACATCGCATCCAAAATATTCAGATTTAGGACTGAAACTCAAAGAAGTCATTTTTCAGCTAGCGGGGTTTATTTTTGTTGATGTTTCACTGAAAACACCCACTTGTGAACTCTCAATTCAATCAGGTAACAGGAGACCATCCTTCAACTTTGAGTGTCTGCGCAGACAGAGCAGCCAGGACGAGCTTCCACACCCGCGTACAGCTTTACCGCTGCACCTGATGCAGCACCAGGTATTTCTCTACACGCTTCAACCACGTTTGAAATGGCAGAAACGCTCCTTTCGCTCTTAAAGCACCAACAGATGCGCCACACTTGCTTACCCGCTTCCTCCCAGGTCATGGCTGTAGCAGGCCTGGACTCCAGCAGAGCCCACCGCCTCTCGCCGACCCGTTCCACCCGCTCCTGGGCCACTCCACCTGCCACCCCGGCCAGTAAAGACCAGTCGCCGTACTACACACCTCTCATTCGCGTGGAGCACCCACACAGGGAGAGCGCCGCCAGCAGCCAGGTGTTAGTGCGCAAGAGCTCCTGGTACACGGACGACCCCGACTTCCCCCACAGGACGTATTCACCCGTCCACCTGCAGGTGCCTCCTGAGTACCACAGCCAGTTCCACCAGAAGAGAGGCAGCGCCACCAGTCTGGTTGAAGCAGTGAGTTGGACTCTACCGCTCAAAATGATGATATAATGAGAATAATTAATAATTAATGATAGATACAGTTAGTGTGTAAATGTGAGCTAAAGCTGCTTTATATATATATATGTATATACTGAAGAGAAGTCTGATCTACGGTCATGTGCTCTCTCACCACTTTCTCTCACAAAGGTTTTGATATCAGAAGGACTCGGGAGATACGCCAAGGACCCAAATTTTGTCGCCGCCACGAAACACGAAATAGCGGACGCGTGTGAAATGACGATAGATGAGATGGAGAGCGCGGCCAGTCACCTGCTGAACGGCGGGATGAGCCCCGGAGTCAACGGGGTCAGCGTGTTCCCCATTCTGACCCCGAGGGATTTCGAACTGCAGGAGACGGCAGCTAGCTACAGCGACGAGGAGCCGGAGGCAGAACCGAGGGCTCTTTACGAGGAGGACCTGGCCGACGAGATGATCTGCATCACAACCTTATAGCAGCGACTCGGAATGCTGCATCCATGAAAATTTAAAAATGCATCTGTTGGCTCCGACCAAAAGAAGTGCCTTTTAAACCGAAGGGAAAAGGCATACGGAACAAAGACACACCAGTCCCCATTCTAAATCGCTCTCCACCTGCATGTAAGGGAGGCTGCAGCAGCAGACACTGTCCATCACATGGACGTGACGTATGGGCTCAGCCTGCAGCCGATCACAGATCATTGGTGACAGTGAAAGACGGAGCATTTGGTAAACGTGTGAGATCCTCTCTCGAGTACGTCTTCAAGGGTGATGACAATCAGATGCATGATGTCATTACCACGGTCACTTTATTGAGGTTTGGCATATCATGCAAGTTTTCAAATGCAAGCATTGGAAAGCATATCTCCTCCTGTAGTTGTCAGTCAGAAACGTGATCCCCTGTGTTGTGAGAGCAGACCTCCGCTGAGTTAACCGCTGAAGAGTTCTACCAGATTATGCAGGAACTAACTGCTAATTATAGCATCATTCAACTTGAGATATGTACTTTTGAACGACTAAAGCATTTGTGATAAATGCACTAGCAGGCAGGTTATTTTAAAACGTTAGAATAGCCTAATATTTCATAGTTGATATGCTGTAAATTGTATTATATTACAGAAGAAACTTTGTAAAGATATATTCTATATTTTGTAATTATGTATCATTTAAAAAAAATCAGCAATATGGACCCACGTGATGCTATAAAAGCAGACTTGCTTTATTTTAATAGGTAAATATTATGATTTAAACTTGTTTTTTCTTTGTTTTTGCTAATATGCACCTTTTGTTTGCCTATAAAACAGCATTTTTAAGAGATTCTGCTTCTATGACAACACTGCTGCACAAGATATGCAAACGGTTTGATTTCTCCGCAGAGGTGTGCCCGTGTCACTTCTCAAAAGCTCCTTTGCAGGAGCCTCCTCAAAAGGCAAGCCTCCAGCATGTCGCGCTAAAATTGCTCAGAAACTTGTTTGCATATTTTGTGCAGGGCGTGCGAGAGAATTTGAAATGCATCGTGCATTAACAATGCTGCTCTTTTAGTTGATTTCAGAGTCAAACTTGAGTTTGTCAGCACTACTGAAATGCCTTTTGCTGCTGAAAGAAAGGGGGGGGAAATGAGAGATGGGAAAAACAGGGTTAAATTGATTTTTCCGCTGTGATTTTCCACAAAATCTGCTTCACTGCTGACGGTTCCATTAAGCCTGTGCACTGGCAGTGACGTCTTAGCCTCCACGTGTCCAGAGTGAGGCCCCTGCATCTCAGTCCCTGTTGGAAGGCCAGAGAGTGTCCTGAAGAGGGGCTCAGCAATACGTAACCCCCAACCGTTCCCCTCACGGCCTACCAGGCCCCTGCGTACGGGATGCCTCGTCAGGCAACAGTGAAAACATATCATTGTCTCAACTTGTCCCATAGTGCAGTTGTCGAAACTAAGATCCAGAATTTTTTCCCCCCAATAATGGTAGTTTTAATGTGACCGGAGAGGGAAAAAAATCAACAGGGATGCAAAAAGCGATCCAGAAGAAGAGAAGAGAAAAGGGTTTTATGGTTGATGAACTATTAGGCGAGCGCGTACTCTTAATTCAACCGAATACTGTCCTGAAAATGTTGGTTTTCCATTTTGTGTGCACACTGAAAGGGCTCTTTGAAATGTTTGTGAGTTTAAAAAATAAAATGTGTTCCAGTCCTTTTGTTGATAGCTGTCATATGAAAGAACCAATGCACATGCCAGGCACATTGTGCTCTTCGTAGCAACTATTCTACCGATGAACTGAAGATATGCATTATTTTGTAAAAGTTGTGTTAAACTAAAGAAAAGAACTTTTACCTCACGTCAGGGATTCCTGGGAAAAAAGAGAAAATAAGGATTTGGTTCATTCTATACCAATGGTATTTAAATATTAGCACATTAGCTGTTTGTCTTTGCACAAGTAACTGTATAGTGCTTTTCTTTCTTTTTCTAAACAAATTTGTGTATTCAAGGTGAGACAATTTTGTACTTTTTGTGACTGTGTGTATGGTTTAGTGGAATCTATATTTGTCATTGACATCTCACCTTGCAATGCTGGGAATGAAGAATATAAAAAAAAAGATTTTCAAGGTGCACTGTTTCTCTGTTGGGAGGGGGGTCAAAATAAAAGAGTAAAGTACCAGTTTACAGAGAAGCACACATTGATTTGAACCTTTCTATAGTTTTCTTCATAATGTTATTATTACTACTACATCTATTAACGTTCTGAAAGCTGTATTAAATTAGAAAATAATGTAAAATATGTACAAAAGTAAAAGACCCACGGTAACGTTCTCTACTTGAAAGTCTTGATATTTGCTCCTTAATGTTTTTATTCAGTACGGATTACTTCTCTTAGTAGCAAATGCTTTACTATGACCTTCTACAGGTTTTGTATCAATGCATTTTTTTGTATTTTTTTCATTTATTTTGGCCTTGACTTTATTTGAACCGATACTTTTATTTTCTATCGATCATCAAGGAATAAAACTTACGCTGAATTACTCTTACGGTGTATTTGTTTTAATGTTTTGCATCGCTCACAGATTGATTAAGGGTGTGTAACAGAACAACACATGTTTCTCATGCACACTCGCAGGCGTTCAGGATGGTGACACTCTGTTTGAAGTCTCCACCGTCGTCTCCGACACCTCATCCTCCGCTTCCAGCACCCTCCCGCACAGCAGGAAGGGCACAGCATATTTATGAAACTGTAAATACACGAGACAAAACATCCTGTTAAATATGCAGACATTAACTGCTCTCCTGTAATGCATTGTTTGTAAATCCTTCTATTTTTATTGAAAAATGTAATTTCATATTAATTACTAAACACTCAGTAGCAATATAGTTTTTCTTGTATCATCAAAAAAATAATAAAATGACAGATTTAAGAACAGTTGGTTGTCCCATTAACACCAGTGCTGCAGTGCGTAAACTAACCACGAGATGGTGCTGACGCCCCAAAGCACCGCTTAAATTAAAGCTGCTGCTTAAATTGCGCTTTGTAGGATGTGTACCTGCTTGTTCAGGTAGATGTAGATGATCGGGTTGTACACGGTGCTGCTCTTAGCCAGGTAAACCGGAACTGTGCCCACCAGGGGGTTAATCTCCACATCAGGTTTGAAGACCACCAGCATGGACAGGCCAGCGTAGGGCAACCAGCTGAGCAGGAACGTCACCACCATGAGGATGACCATGTAAGCCACCTTTATCTCACTTTTGGCAACTGCACCACCTTCCACGCAGGCCATCTTAGTCACCTGCAGCGAAGAAGGAACCACACGAGTGTCTGGTAAAGATATTGTTTAGGTTTTGATCTGCAGGACTTTTTAACAATATTCTGTGTAAATGACTTTAAAGCCTCTGAGTAGAGACAAACCAGAATCCTCCAGTCATGGAGCCGATGCCTCACCTTGTGTAATGTCCACATTAGCTTCGCGTAGGATGCCAGGATAATGGCAAATGGGGCAGCGAAACACACTGCAAAGTAAGCCAGGACGTACGAGACATTGTGGGGCTCTCGGCTTTGCCAGTCAGGCGCGCAGGACGTCCCAACTCCCTCCAGTTCATATCTGCCCCAGCCAAAAAGCGGGGGTAAATTCCAGGTCAAGGACCAGAGCCAGGATAAGGTGATCCCTCCCAGCGCGTGCTGTTTTTGGAATTGTATCTGGCCCAGTGGTTTGCAGATAACGAACATCCTCTCCACTGCGATGAGAGCAACCGTGCAGAGAGAAGCGATGCCTGAGGAGGGGTCAGCAAAGGCCAAATCTGTTCAGTCAATATGAAGCCTTGAACATGTCTTTGATGCTGTAAGCGCCTCATAAAAAACCCACTCAGACCTGACGCAGAGGTCCTCCACTCACCGCACAAGGACACGGCGAAGCCTTCCAACACGCAGCCTGTCCTTCCCAGGGAGAAGTGTCCCTGGGCGTTGTTGACCACAGACAGCACCCCTCCGGTCATGGCTGTGCCCAGGTCAGCCACTGCCATGTTCACCAGAGCGTAGTTGAGCGGCTGCCTCAGCTGCTTGTGCTTGAGGGACACGATGATCACGGTAGCGTTAAGCACGATGGCCGGACCGGTAATGAGGGCCATGATGATGGAGAGGACGATGAAGCCGGAGCGAGGCAGAGGAGGCTCCCCCCGTGGGCCCAGGTACAGAGACGTATTCAGGTAAACAGATGGCTTCATGGCTGTCCCGGCAACTCGCCGTGGAGCTTCTGGATGTTCAATATCAGCCACCGGGAGTGACATGGATTACATACACTCAGATTAAGAATAAGTCCTCCAAATCAGGATTTAACAAGGAGTAATTCCTGCAGATGATGAGCCTTGATCCCTCACCTTTTCCTTGATTGGAGCAGCGCTCTGTGGGATGAACAGCAACACCAAGCAAGTGCTCTCTCAGGCTTGTTGTAACTCAAATTAGAGTGTTAAACAAACAGGAATAAACAAAGGTCCAAAGAGGCAAATAACTTTACAGATATTAAAATATTTTGACTCAATTGAATAGTCAGTTTTCATATTTCCTTGTAGAACACGTTTTTTTAGTCCAGAGTGGTCATTTTCATAAAAATCTTATTTAAAAAAATTTTTTTTGCTGTTTTTTGAATCGTTATACAAAACTAATTAGAGTAGTTCTTGGTAACGTAATTAGGGTGTTAATGAGCTACATGCTTCAAAAGACAGAGGAATATATAATGTCTTTTTAAAATAAGGCTTTATATCTGCACTGAAGGGATGGGTGATTTAATTACAGCTGTAAATAAACAAAGCTTCCCTTTTTTATGTCATTTATCATCTCTGGCCTTTTTGGTGTGGTGACAGGTTGAGCTGCAGGATCACTGTAAAGGTCATAGATGAAGACGGCACCAAACACAGCTGGAACGGCTGGCTGGTTTCATCACGCTCTCAGATCACTGTTATCAGTCCTGCTGCATGTTTTGGGTGTTGGGTTGTGGCATAACTTTCCTGGGTGCGGATCAGGTTTTCCTCACAGGTTACTAAATCGACTTATCCCCCACCGCCAAGGCCACGAAGTCAGGTTAAACCCCGAGACTTAGCATGACTGCGGCTGCCCCGGGTCTAACCTCGTAAGAGGTTTACGTCCAATCAAATCAAACCAGGGATTACAAGTGTCTAGGCTGAGAAGTTTCACAACTGTGCAAGTTTCAAGATGAAAAATGTATATTTTCTTTGTTGTTAGGTGCCTGAAGCAGAAGAGTGCTTTGCTTCTGAAAGTTGCTGAATAATCAGTCCAAATAAAGCTGGAGGAACATCGTTGCTTTGTCAAAGTATTTCCACTCAGTGCCAGCACAAGCAACTCAAATCAGAACATAATGGATCAATATGATCAATATGATCAATATGAACTGTGGTGCACTTTGATGCACCATGTTTCAGCAGCTCTGAATGGACACACTGAAGACTAAAAGTATGTTTCATGTTTCATGTCAACAATAAATAATTAGTTTCAAACTAAATCTTAAAAGGTAGAGTTGCAATAGGAATATAACTGCAATAACAAACTGGTGATTCTTTGGGCGCTGCCACAGATGAGGAGGCTGCTTCAATGTTCTATTCCTGCGATGCCGATTTTTAACACTAGATGTCGCAATACCCGACATGCTCCAACTTCCAATAGCTATGAGTGTGTGAAAACAAATGTTTGTGTGTGTGTGTGTGTGTGTGTGTGTGTGTGTGTGTGTGTGTGTGTGTGTGTGTGTGTGTGTGTGTGTGTGTGTGTGTGTGTGTGCAGAGGGGGGCATGTTACGGGGAGGGGAAGTTTATGGTGGTTTCTGGGAAAAACCGTCTTTCAAAAATATATTCTTGTTTATGTACTCGGACTGCCTGAGAGATAATTGGGCGGTTTCACGCAGGTTGTATTTGTCTTTGAAACATAAAGAAACAATCAGGCTCCGGTGCAACACAGAAACGCGTCAGACGCAGCGCTGCAAGTCATCAGTCGCGGGACTGTCTGGCGCACTGGTGACTTCTGGACTGTTTAATAGTCCAAAAAAAAAGTGACCAGAGGCAGAGAAAAACGAATTGTGCGCGCACATGCGAGAATCAGCCAGCCTGAACTACAAATATCGCTGGCTGATGGATTTCCAGCTTCTGGGACCTGTGGCTCAACGCGCTGCCCCGTCACTCCTGCGCTCCGGTGAAGGCGCCATATTTGTCCTCTCTAATGCGTTAATGTGACCCGCTGCTCCCTGTGGGTGGAGGTCGCGACATTATTCAGGAGATCCTATCAAACTAAGAAATTGTCGCACGTCCTGACCCGGGGTGCGTATGTGTGTGTGTGTATGTNNGGGGGATCATCACTTACCCGTGGATATTACAGCAGGATTAGACTGGGGGAACTGGGGGGTGTTTGGTGGGTTTTTTTGTTCGTCGATAGTTAATTAAAGCATCCAGAGAGGCGGCGCTGGAGCCGGATGATACTGTCCGTCATCCAGCACGCAGCCACCTTATCGGCACGTCCCAGACAGAACCGGGCTCCTCACAACTTTGATGTACGACGCAATTACTAAACTAATAAAAGCTTCAAGCCGAAAGTGGCGTTATTCCGGCGGAGGGGAGCGGCCATCCCGCTGCCCTGACAACATCATCGTTTCCTAATCAGCTCTGTAAAGTGGAAGATGAGGACTCTGCTCTCTGGGGAATAAAGCGCACTAACTTCAAGCTTCACCTGTGCGCAATATCACTGCGCCTGGATAAGGCTGTCCCTGTATGTGTGTGACGTCATCGATCCAATTCTCTCAACATCAGTCCTGTAAGAAAATTCTAACACATCAGACCTCAGCCAGCTGTTAGGAGAAATAGTTTTATTTTGCTCTCTGCTGCACCAAAACGATCAAGACTTCACCGGCAGTCTCATTACAGACCGAACTGGTCTGTTTCTGTTCCGTTGACGCTCCAGAGAAAACGTGGACCCGCCGCGACAGTCAGGCCTGCAGCGGTCAGCAGGGAGGCATCTGCAGCGTGAGAGGAGACAAGTTCAGGAAACGAAGAGAGGCCAAGTTCTATGTCTGAATGTAATTTATTATGCGTGCGATTAATTGTTAATTTAATTTGATAAAGTAAAGCCCACGCGACTGGAATCACCAGCGTGGCGAGGATTAAAACAAAGGTCCGTGAATCTTGCAGGGGTTTTCCCCTCTCTCTCTCTCTCTCTCTCTCTCTCTCTCTCTCTCTCTCTCTCTCTCTCTCTCTCTCTCTCTCTCTCTCTCTCTCTCTCTCTCTCTCTCAGCTGCGGTAGTGCACGCGCTGCCAGCGCCGCGGTTGGAGTCGGTGCACCGGGGGTCCGGAGACAAGGTGCAGGGAAGGGAGACCATTACCGCCGATTATTTAGCGTTTCCGGGCGGCGCTGGTGAACATGTTGGGGGTCTGGAGGCTCCTGTTGACGCACGCGTGCAGCACCAGCCTCCTGCTCTGGACCATCCTGGGCTTGAACGCGGTGGAGACGGCAGGGTCCCAGCAGGGGATCCCACTGTCAGTGTGAGTCAGGAGCAAATCTGGAACTTTGCTTCATTTTACAAATCTACAAATCAAAGAGCTGCTCTCTTTACAGACCTGAGATGCGCCGAAATAGGTCTATTTTAATTTTAAAGTATTTGCTTTTCAATGCATTTGTCATGCTTTTCTGTTGCTTGTTTAATTTAATGTATTATTTTATTTATTTGTTTTTTTTCTTCTGTTTTTTAACCCCTCTCAGTTAAGGTCAACACCTATATTCCTGTTGCAGGAAACTTGCAATTATACGCGACAGTGAGCAAATGAATACATGAAATAAGAAGAATAAAACCATCCGAAATGTGCAAAAGAGAATTTCCTCAGATTTATTAGTTACTTGGGTAGATCATATCATTATGGATATCATTTTCTGTATTTTGCAGTTAATGTCAGACATTACTTGTAATTGTGTTTAAATTATTACATTAAAGGACAAGATTTTAAAAAAAAATAATCCACAAGATTGTGCCACACTGATGATTACCAGAAATGGGATTTTCTGTGATTCTTTCAGAAATTTCAGCTAATATACTGAACAAAATTGCTGCACAGATGGTGAAAAGCCAAACCCGCACTGCAGCAGTGGCAGCATGTTTCTGGCAAGTTGCATTAAACTTTGCTGGACATCCAGGCAGGCTTACTTACAGCTGGTTCTGGTTCCAGTACAGTTCACAGAAATCAGCCATTGTCTGCGGGGAATGTAAAGTTCACAGACCTGATACAGCAGTTTGACAGTTGACAGAGAGAAAACCGTTAAACCCTCATAGCCAAAGAGAAACGAAGACAGATTAACGGCTGCAGGCTGAGGAGACGACAGCAGCTAGAGAGCTGGGATTCAAACCAGCATCTGTAGCTGCTGCTCTAATTCATCATCTATATCAAAGATGTTCTGTGAATCATTAATTATGATTTAGTTCTTTTTTTCTTTTTTTGCATTCCAGTGTGAAGCTCTGGGCTTCAGCATTTGGTGGAGAAATCAAGTCCATCTCAGCGAAATACTCTGGATCGCAGCTCCTGCAGAAGGTATTAACTTCCTGTTTCTGGAGCTTGTCTGATGCGCAGCAGCATTCTGAGCTTCACCCACGGTCAGGGCGCACATGTTTAATCACCATGAAGGCTGCAAAACCTGATATTAGGGGCTGCAAAGGTATTGAGAGGACTCAGGTGTGGTTTTCACAGACAAGGTTGTGTGTGTGTGTGTGTGTGTGTGTGTGTGTGTGTGTGTGTGTGTGTGTGTGTGTGTGTGTGTGTGTGTGTGTGTGTGTGTGTGTGTGTACTCGACACAGTCCATTAACCACAGCTCTGATTCGTGTCCCATCTCATCTCTCCAGTTATCTCCCAAGAGTCAAGAGTTTCAACCTCTGGATATGAAGGCGACAAGGAGACAAATTGAATTAGAGCGTGCGAGGTTCTCTAGCGCGTGTGCACGTGTGTGTCCGATATGATAAATGATGGACAAGAGGCATTGATGCTGCACATTAGATGTCACTTTGTGAACTTTCAGTGGTGATCCCTGTTCAGAGGCCTGTCAGAAAGGATACACACACACACACACACACACACATGCACGCACACACACGCACACACACACACAAACAGTTTGTCAGTATATAACTACATACTGTACATACACATATATGTATATGTGTCTGTATGTAGTTGTTATTTTGAATTCAGTCAAAATGTCCATTTATGTTACACCCAAAGACGCAACACTGCCGTAAACTAAAATGATGTTAAAGTGAGAATATTTCCATCTGAATGTCCAGTGAAAACCATCCTTCATTTCCTCCTGAGCTCAGGTAATATTTGTTAACCTTTCACATGTGACTTGTGCTGTTGCAGGAGCTGTGGGCCATCACAGCGCCACGTCCAGGGACCAACTCCAGCTCTGAAGCCAGCACGGTCAAAGGGGGCAGAATGAATCCTAAAAACTCGTGTCCATGGGAGGAAAGCTTGACGCCCAGAGGTCCACGCAGACATGGGGAGAGCATCCAAATTGCATTCAGAAAGCGGCTCCAGGCTCCAAACCTTAGCCCTCCATGCCCTGAGGTGACCATCCATTTGAAGATACAAAGGCTGAAGCTTTAATTTGATGCCAAATATGCATTTATTGCAGACATTTTTGCAGTCTGCAGATTTGTTCCCTTTTATTGTGTGTATGTAAGCACTTTGCTCGTGTCCCTGTTCGTGGAGGCATGTCCAGAGAGAGCTGTGCTGAGCCAGTCAGCATAAAGCAGTGAGCTGTGGTGTGTGATCACTTGATGCTTTAAAGGTGAAACACCTGATTTTACTCAAACTTATGCAAATGAGACACACACAGTATGTAGGGTTCACTTTTGATCAGACCTGTGATCAATAAGCCTGATTGGTGCGTTTGATGGGGAGAGTTCAACCCCTTCCAGAATGTGTGTGTGT